>OW626784.1:15273621-15441121 GCA_939628115.1 Tribolium freemani
TACTGTGATTTTTTTGACTTCAATCGATTGCCTGGATCAGTTTGCATCGGCAAGAGTCGAAACAATTCTACTCTTTCGAATAGTATAGCCGTAAGTGGAGAAAATAAATAAAATCAAAAATTTATAAAAAGTAAAAAATAGTACATAATTCAAAAACTATCAGGAATACTGCGATTTTTTTGACTTCAATCGATTGCCTGGAGCATTTTGCATCGGCAAAGGTCCAAATAGTTCCACTGTTTCGAATATAGTATAGCCGTAAGTGGAAAAAATAAATAAAATAAAAAATTTATAAAACGTAAAAAATAGTTCATAATTCAAAAACTATTAGGAATACTGAAATTTTTTTTCTTCAATCGATTGCCCGGATCATTTTGCATCGGCAAGGGTCGAAACAGTTCCACTGTTTCGAATAGTATAGCCGTAAGTGGAGAAAATAAATAAAATCAAAAATTTATAAAAAGTAAAAAATAGTACATAATTCAAAAACTATTAGGAATACTGTGATTTTTTTGACTTCAATCGATTGCCTGGATCATTTTGCATCGGCAAGAGTCGAAACAATTCTACTGTTTCGAATAGTATAGCCGTAAGTGGAGAAAATATATAAAATCAAAAATTTATAAAAAGTAAAAAATAGTTCATAATTCAAAAACTATTAGGAATACTGTGATTTTTTTGACTTCAATCGATTGCCTGGATCAGTTTGCATCGGCAAGAGTCGAAACAATTCTACTCTTTCGAATAGTATAGCCGTAAGTGGAGAAAATAAATAAAATCAAAAATTTATAAAAAGTAAAAAATAGTTCATAACTCAAAAACTATTAGGAATACTGCGATTTTTTTGACTTCAATCGATTGCCTGGATCATTTTGCATCGGCAAAGGTCCAAACAGTTCCACTGTTTCGAATAGTATAGCCGTAAGTGGAGAAAATAAATAAAATCAAAAATTTATAAAAAGTAAAAAATAGTTCATAATTCAAAAACTATCAGGAATACTGCGATTTTTTTGACTTCAATCGATTGCCTGGAGCATTTTGCATCGGCAAAGGTCCAAATAGTTCCACTGTTTCGAATATAGTATAGCCGTAAGTGGAAAAAATAAATAAAATAAAAAATTTATAAAAAGTAAAAAATAGTTCATAATTCAAAAACTATTAGGAATACTGAAATTTTTTTTCTTCAATCGATTGCCCGGATCATTTTGCATCGGCAAGGGTCGAAACAGTTTCATTGTTTCGAATAGTATAGCCGTAAGTGGAGAAAATAAATAAAATCAAAAATTTATAAAAAGTAAAAAATAGTTCATAATTCAAAAACTATTAGGAATACTGCGATTCTTTTGACATCAATCGATTGCCCGGATCATTTTGTATCGGCAAAGGTCCAAATAGTTCCACTCTATCGAATATAGTATATTATTCTTATATATATTCTTATATTATTCTTATATATTCTTATATTCTTATATATATATATTATTTTATTATTATTATAGTAAGTGGAAAAAATAAATAAAATCAAAAATTTGCAAAAAGTAAAAAATAGTTCATAATTTAAAAACTATTAGGAATACTGCGATTTCTTTGACTAAAATCGATTGCCTGAATCATCTTGCATCGGCAAAGGTCCAAATAGTTCCACTGTTTCGAATATTCGAATAGTATAGCCGTAAGTGGAGAAAATAAATAAAATCAAAAATTTATAAAAAGTAAAAAATAGTTCATAATTCAAAAACTATTAGGAATACTGCGATTTTTTTGAACTTCCATCGATTGCCTGGATCATTTTTTATCGGCAAAGGTCCAAATACTGTTTCGAATATAGTATAGCCGTAAGTGGAGAAAATAAATAAAATCAAAAATTTATAAAAAGTAAAAAATAGTTCATAATTTAAAAATTATTAGGAATACTGCGATTTTTTTGACTTCAATCGATTACCTGGATCATTTTGCATCGGCAAAGGTTCAAACAGTTACACTGTTTCGAATAGTATAGCCGTAAGTGGAGAAAATAAATAAAATCAAAAATTTATAAAAAGCAAAAAATTGTTCATAATTCAAAAACCATTAGGAATACTGCGATTTTTTTGACTTCAATCGATTACCTGGATCATTTTGCATCGGCAAAGGTCCAAACAGTTCCACTGTTTCAAATAGTATAGCCGTTAGTGGAGAAAATAAATATAATCAAAAATTTATTGAATGTAAAAAATAGTTCATAATTCAAAAACTATTAGGAATACTGCAATTTTTGTGACTTCAATCGATTACCTGGGTTATTTTGCATCGAAACAGTGGAACTATTTGGACCTTTGCCGATGCAAAATGATCCAGGCAATCGATTGGAGTCAAAAAAATCTCAGTATTCCTAATAGTTTTTGAATTATGAACTATTTTTTACTTTTTATAAATTTTTGATTTTATTTATTTTTTCCACTTACGGCTATACTATATTCGAAAGAGTGCAACTATTTGGACCTTTGCCGATGCAAAATGATCCGGGCAATCGATTGATGTCAAAAAAATCGCAGTTTTCCTAATAGTTTTTGAATTATAAACTATTTTTTACTTTTTATAAATTTTTGATTTTATTTATTTTCACCACTTACGGCTATACTATTCAAAACAATGGAACTGTTTCGACTCTTGCCGATGCAAAATGATCCAGGCAATCGATTGAAGTCAAAAAAATCGCAGTATTCCTAATAGTTTTTGAATTATGTACTATTTTTTACTTTTTATAAATTTTTGATTTTATTTATTTTTTCCACTTACGGCTATACTATATTCGAAACAGTGGAACTATCTGGACCTTTGCCGATGCAAAATGATCCGGGCAATCGATTGATGTCAAAAAAATCTCAGTATTCCTAATAGTTTTTGAATTATGAACTATTTTTTACTTTTTATAAATTTTTGATTTTATTTATTTTCTCCACTTACGGCTATACTATTCGAAACAGTGGAACTGTTTCGACCCTTGCCAATGCAAAATGATACAGGCAATCGATTGAAGTCAAAAAAATCTCAGTATTCCTAATAATTTTTGAATTATGAACAATTTTTTACTTTTTATAAATTTTTGATTTTATATATTTTCTCCACTTACGGCTATACTATTCGAAACAGTGGAACTCTTTGGACCTTTGCCGATGCAAAATAATCCAGACAATCGATTGAAGTCAAAAAAATCTCAGTATTCCTAATAGTTTTTGAATTATGAACTATTTTTTACTTTTTATAAATTTTTGATTTTATTTATTTTCTCCACTTACGGCTATACTATTCGAAACAGTGGAACTGTTTCGACCCTTGCCAATGCAAAATGATCCAGGCAATCGATTGAAGTCAAAAAAATCTCAGTATTCCTAATAATTTTTGAATTATGAACAATTTTTTACTTTTTATAAATTTTTGATTTTATTTATTTTTTCCACTTACGGCTATACTATATTCAAAACAGTGGAACTATTTGGACCTTTGCCGATGCAAAATGATCCAGGCAATCGATTGAAGTCAAAAAAATTGCAGTATTACTAATAGTTTTTAATTATGTACTATTTTTTACTTTTTATAAATTTTTGATTTTATATATTTTCTCCACTTACGGCTATACTATTCGAAACAGTGGAACTGTTTGGAACTTTGCCGATGCAAAATGATCCAGGCAATCGATTGAAGTCAAAAAAATCGCAGTATTCCTAATAGTTTTTGAATTATGTACTATTTTTTACTTTTTATAAATTTTTGATTTTATTTATTTTCTCCACTTACGGCTATGCTATTCGAAACAGTTGAACTCCTTCGACCCTTGCCGATGCAAAATGATCCAGGCAATCGATTGAAGTTCAAAAAAATCTAGTATTCCTAATAGTCTTTGAATTATGTACTATTTTTTTCTTTTTATAAATTTTTGATTTTATATATTTTCTCCACTTACGGCTATACTATTCGAAACAGTGGAACTGTTTGGACCTTTGCCGATGCAAAATGATCCAGGCAATCGATTGGAGTCAAAAAAATCTCAGTATTCCTAATAGTTTTTGAATTATGAACTATTTTTTACTTTTTATAAATTTTTGATTTTATTTATTTTTTCCACTTACGGCTATACTATATTCGATAGAGTGAAACTATTTGGACCTTTGCCGATGCAAAATGGTCCGGGCAATCGATTGATGTCAAAAAATTCGCAGTATTCCTAATAGTTTTTGAATTTTGAACTATTTTTTACTTTTTATAAATTTTTGATTTTATTTAATTTCTCCACTTACGGCTATACTATTAGAAACAGTGGAACTGTTTCGACCCTTGCCGATGCAAAATGATCCAGGCAATCGATTGAAGTTCAAAAAAATCAAGTATTCCTAATAGTTTTTGAATTATGAACTATTTTTTACTTTTTATAAATTTTTGATTTTATTTATTTTTTCCACTTACGGCTATACTATATTCGATAGAGTGAAACTATTTGGACCTTTGCCGATGCAAAATGGTCCGGGCAATCGATTGATGTCAAAAAATTCGCAGTATTCCTAATAGTTTTTGAATTTTGAACTATTTTTTACTTTTTATAAATTTTTGATTTTATTTAATTTCTCCACTTACGGCTATACTATTAGAAACAGTGGAACTGTTTCGACACTTGCCGATGCAAAATGATCCAGGCAATCGACTGAATTCAAAAAAATCTCAGTATTCCTAATAGTTTTTGAATTATGAACTATTATTTACTTTTTATAAATTTTTGATTTTATTTATTTTTTCCACTTACGGCTATACTATTCGAAACAGTGGAACTGTTTGGACCTTTGCCGATGCAAAATGATCCAGGCAATCTATTGAAGTCAAAAAAATCGCAGTATTCCTAATAGTTTTTGAATTATGTACTATTTTTTACT
Source organism: Tribolium freemani (assembly GCA_939628115.1). NCBI lineage: Eukaryota > Metazoa > Arthropoda > Insecta > Coleoptera > Tenebrionidae > Tribolium > Tribolium freemani. Next base: position 15,278,526 of record OW626784.1, read on the forward strand.
TTTTATAAATTTTTGATTTTATATATTTTCTCCACTTACGGCTATACTATTCGAAACAGTGAAACTGTTTGGAACTTTGCCGATGCAAAATGATCCTGGCAATCGATTGAAGTCAAAAAAATCGCAGTATTTCTAATAGTTATTGAATTATGTACTATTTTTTACTTTTTATAAATTTTTGATTTTATTTATTTTCTCCACTTACGGCTATGCTATTCGAAACAGTTGAACTCCTTCGACCCTTGCCGATGCAAAATGATCCAGGCAATCGATTGAAGTTCAAAAAAATCTAGTATTCCTAATAGTTTTTGAATTATGAACTATTTTTTACTTTTTATAAATTTTTGATTTTGTTTATTTTCTCCACTTATGGCTATACTATTCGAAACAGTGAAACTGTTTCGACCCTTGCCGATGCAAAATGATCCAGGCAATCGATTGCAGTCAAAAAATCTCAGTATTCCTAATAGTTATTGAATTATGAACTATTTTTTACTTTTTATAAATTTTTAATTTTATTTATTTTCTCCACTTACGGCTATACTATTCGAAACAGTGGAACTGTTTGGATCTTTGACGATGCAAAATGATCCAGGCAATCGATTGAAGTCAAAAAAATCTCAGTATTCCTAATAGTTTTTGAATTATGAACTATTTTTTACTTTTTATAAATTTTTGATTTTATTTATTTTTTCCACTTACGGCTATACTATATTCGAAAGAGTGGAACTATTTGGACCTTTGCCGATGCAAAATGATCCAGGCAATCGATTGATGTCAAAAAAATCGCAGTATTCCTAATAGTTTTTGAATTATGAACTATTTTTTACTTTTTATAAATTTTTGATTTTATTTATTTTCTCCACTTACGGCTATACTATTCGAAACAGTGGAACTGTTTGGACCTTTGCCGAGGCAAAATGATCCAGGCAATCGATTGATGTCAAAAAAATCTCAGTATTCTTAATAGTTTTTGAATTATGAACTATTTATTACTTTTTATAAATTTTTGATTTTATTTATTTTTTCCACTTACGGCTATACTATTCGAAACAGTGGAACTGTTTGGACACTTGCCAATGCAAAATGATCCAGATAATCGATTGAAGTCAAAAAAATCTCAGTATTCCTAATAGTTTTTGAATTATGAACTATTTTTTACTTTTTATAAATTTTTGATTTTATTTATTTTCTCCACTTACGGCTATCCTATTCGAAACAGTGGAACTGTTTGGACACTTGCCAATGCAAAATGATCCAAGTAATCGATTGAAGTCAAAAAAATCTTAGTATTCCTAATAGGTTTTGAATTATGAACTATTTTTTACTTTTTATAAATTTTTGATTTTATTTATTTTTTCCACTTACGGCTATACTACATTCGAAAGAGTAGAACTATTTGGACCTTTGCCGATGCAAAATGATCCAGGCAATCGATTGATGTCAAAAAAATCGCAGTATTCCTAATAGTTTTTGAATTATGAACTATTTTTTACTTTTTATAAATTTTTGATTTTATTTATTTTCTCCACTTACGGCTATACTATTCGAAACAGTGGAACTGTTTCGACCCTTGCCGATGCAAAATGATCCTGGCAATCGATTGAAGTCAAAAAAATCTCAGTATTCCTAATAGTTTTTGAATTATGAACTATTTTTTACTTTTTATAAATTTTTGATTTTATTTATTTTTTCCACTTACGGCTCTACTATTCGAAACAGTGGAACTATTTGGACTTTTGCCGAAGCAAAATGATCCAGGCAATCGACTGAAGTCAAAAACTTCGCAGCATTCTTAATAGTTTTTGAATTATGAAGTATTTTTTACTTTTTATAAATTTTTGATTTTATACATTTTCTCCACTTACGGCTATACTATTCGAAACAGTGGAACTGTTTCGACCCTTGCCGATGCAAAATGATCCAGGCAATCGATTGAAGTCAAAAAAATCGCAGTATTCCTAATAGTTATTGAATTATGTACTATTTTTTACTTTTTATAAATTTTTGATTTTATTTATTTTCTCCACTTACGGCTATGCTATTCGAAACAGTTGAACTCCTTCGACCCTTGCCGATGCAAAATGATCCAGGCAATCGATTGAAGTTCAAAAAAATCTAGTATTCCTAATAGTCTTTGAATTATGTACTATTTTTTTCTTTTTATAAATTTTTGATTTTATATATTTTCTCCACTTACGGCTATACTATTCGAAACAGTGGAACTGTTTGGACCTTTGCCGATGCAAAATGATCCAGGCAATCGATTGGAGTCAAAAAAATCTCAGTATTCCTAATAGTTTTTGAATTATGAACTATTTTTTACTTTTTATAAATTTTTGATTTTATTTATTTTTTCCACTTACGGCTATACTATATTCGATAGAGTGAAACTATTTGGACCTTTGCCGATGCAAAATGGTCCGGGCAATCGATTGATGTCAAAAAATTCGCAGTATTCCTAATAGTTTTTGAATTTTGAACTATTTTTTACTTTTTATAAATTTTTGATTTTATTTAATTTCTCCACTTACGGCTATACTATTAGAAACAGTGGAACTGTTTCGACCCTTGCCGATGCAAAATGATCCAGGCAATCGATTGAAGTTCAAAAAAATCTAGTATTCCTAATAGTTTTTGAATTATGAACTATTTTTTACTTTTTATAAATTTTTGATTTTATTTATTTTTTCCACTTACGGCTATACTATATTCGATAGAGTGAAACTATTTGGACCTTTGCCGATGCAAAATGGTCCGGGCAATCGATTGATGTCAAAAAATTCGCAGTATTCCTAATAGTTTTTCAATTTTGAACTATTTTTTACTTTTTATAAATTTTTGATTTTATTTAATTTCTCCACTTACGGCTATACTATTAGAAACAGTGGAACTGTTTCGACACTTGCCGATGCAAAATGATCCAGGCAATCGACTGAATTCAAAAAAATCTCAGTATTCCTAATAGTTTTTGAATTATGAACTATTATTTACTTTTTATAAATTTTTGATTTTATTTATTTTTTCCACTTACGGCTATACTATTCGAAACAGTGGAACTGTTTGGACCTTTGCCGATGCAAAATGATCCAGGCAATCTATTGAAGTCAAAAAAATCGCAGTATTCCTAATAGTTTTTGAATTATGTACTATTTTTTACTTTTTATAAATTTTTGATTTTATATATTTTCTCCACTTACGGCTATACTATTCGAAACAGTGAAACTGTTTGGAACTTTGCCGATGCAAAATGATCCTGGCAATCGATTGAAGTCAAAAAAATCGCAGTATTTCTAATAGTTATTGAATTATGTACTATTTTTTACTTTTTATAAATTTTTGATTTTATTTATTTTCTCCACTTACGGCTATGCTATTCGAAACAGTTGAACTCCTTCGACCCTTGCCGATGCAAAATGATCCAGGCAATCGATTGAAGTTCAAAAAAATCTAGTATTCCTAATAGTTTTTGAATTATGAACTATTTTTTACTTTTTATAAATTTTTGATTTTGTTTATTTTCTCCACTTATGGCTATACTATTCGAAACAGTGAAACTGTTTCGACCCTTGCCGATGCAAAATGATCCAGGCAATCGATTGCAGTCAAAAAATCTCAGTATTCCTAATAGTTATTGAATTATGAACTATTTTTTACTTTTTATAAATTTTTAATTTTATTTATTTTCTCCACTTACGGCTATACTATTCGAAACAGTGGAACTGTTTGGATCTTTGCCGATGCAAAATGATCCAGGCAATCGATTGAAGTCAAAAAAATCTCAGTATTCCTAATAGTTTTTGAATTATGAACTATTTTTTACTTTTTATAAATTTTTGATTTTATTTATTTTTTCCACTTACGGCTATACTATATTCGAAAGAGTGGAACTATTTGGACCTTTGCCGATGCAAAATGATCCAGGCAATCGATTGATGTCAAAAAAATCGCAGTATTCCTAATAGTTTTTGAATTATGAACTATTTTTTACTTTTTATAAATTTTTGATTTTATTTATTTTCTCCACTTACGGCTATACTATTCGAAACAGTGGAACTGTTTGGACCTTTGCCGAGGCAAAATGATCCAGGCAATCGATTGATGTCAAAAAAATCTCAGTATTCTTAATAGTTTTTGAATTATGAACTATTTATTACTTTTTATAAATTTTTGATTTTATTTATTTTTTCCACTTACGGCTATACTATTCGAAACAGTGGAACTGTTTGGACACTTGCCAATGCAAAATGATCCAGATAATCGATTGAAGTCAAAAAAATCTCAGTATTCCTAATAGTTTTTGAATTATGAACTATTTTTTACTTTTTATAAATTTTTGATTTTATTTATTTTCTCCACTTACGGCTATCCTATTCGAAACAGTGGAACTGTTTGGACACTTGCCAATGCAAAATGATCCAAGTAATCGATTGAAGTCAAAAAAATCTTAGTATTCCTAATAGGTTTTGAATTATGAACTATTTTTTACTTTTTATAAATTTTTGATTTTATTTATTTTTTCCACTTACGGCTATACTACATTCGAAAGAGTAGAACTATTTGGACCTTTGCCGATGCAAAATGATCCAGGCAATCGATTGATGTCAAAAAAATCGCAGTATTCCTAATAGTTTTTGAATTATGAACTATTTTTTACTTTTTATAAATTTTTGATTTTATTTATTTTCTCCACTTACGGCTATACTATTCGAAACAGTGGAACTGTTTCGACCCTTGCCGATGCAAAATGATCCTGGCAATCGATTGAAGTCAAAAAAATCTCAGTATTCCTAATAGTTTTTGAATTATGAACTATTTTTTACTTTTTATAAATTTTTGATTTTATTTATTTTTTCCACTTACGGCTCTACTATTCGAAACAGTGGAACTATTTGGACTTTTGCCGAAGCAAAATGATCCAGGCAATCGACTGAAGTCAAAAACTTCGCAGCATTCTTAATAGTTTTTGAATTATGAAGTATTTTTTACTTTTTATAAATTTTTGATTTTATACATTTTCTCCACTTACGGCTATACTATTCGAAACAGTGGAACTGTTTCGACCCTTGCCGATGCAAAATGATCCTGGCAATCGATTGAAGTCAAAAAAATCTCAGTATTCCTAATAGTTTTTGAATTATGAACTATTTTTTACTTTTTACAAATTTTTGATTTTATTTATTTTCTCGAATTATTCTTCACCAAAAACACGACTAATGTCTCAGTTTGGATAAAAACGCTTTATTTGGAGCCATTTTTTGCTTAACGAACCGAATATAATTTAGTAAATCAGACTGAGAATGCTTTAGTCTGGACCAAAAGAACGATTTTTATTAAAATTTAAAAGAAAACGACTAATTTCGAAATATTATTTAAACAGAAACGAGTCAAACACGAGTTAAACTTAAACAAAACAGACTGTAAACGTTTTATGTCGCTTCAAAAGAACGATTCATATTATAATTTGGAAGAAACCTGCTTATTTCGGCAGCTTTTTTACTTAGAAACGAGTAAAACCTTATCAAGCCAAACTAAAAACATCTTATTTCGCCTCAAAAACACCATTAATGTTACAGTTTAAAACAAACACCTTATTTAGGTCTGCTTTTGCATAAAGAAACGAGTATAATTTAATAAAACAGACTGAGAACTTTCTAGATTAGTTTGAAGGAACGATTAAATTTATAATTTTGAAGAAAAGAACTCAATTCGAAGGATTCGTCTTCTTCTTCTTCTTCTTCTTCTTCTTCTTATTATTAATATTATTATTATTATTATTATTATTATTATTATTATTATTATTATTATTATTATTATTACAATTTCATTATTATTATTATTATTATATATATTTTTTTTATTATTATTTTAATAATTTAAAACCAACTATAACTTCGAATAGTGAACGGTTTATACACCAGTTTGTAAGAACATGGTTAATTTTTGACAAATATTTGCTTAAAAACCTGAAGACTTACACAAAGCAAATTGTGTGCAAATCTTGTTCTAGTTCAAAATAACTAATTATGTTATGGTTTCGATAAAAACAGCTTATTTTGGACGTTTATTAGCTTTGAAACGAGCAAACGTTTACAAGACATACTGAAAATGCTTTAATCAGGCTCAAAAGAACGAATTATGATATAGTTTGAACAAAAAGGGCTTATTCCGTACGATTGATTACCTAAATAAACGAGTATATTTAATAAAACAGACTGAAAACGTTTTATTCAGGCTCAAAAGAACGATTGATGCAATAATTTGGAAGCAATTGGCTTATTTCGAAAGATTTTTTGCTTAGAATCCAGTAAAACTTACACAAATGGAGCCGCAAACGTCTTAGTTAGCTTCAAAAAAGCGATATATATTATAATTCGAAAGAAAACGGCTTATTTTGAACGATTCTTAGCTTTGAAACCAGCAAACGTTTACAAAGCATACTGAAAAGGCTTTAATCTGGCCCAAAAAATCGAATTATGTTATAGTTTGTACAAAAACAGTGAATTTCAGACAATTTTTTGCTTAAAGAAACGGGTGTATTTAATAAAACAGACTGAAAACGCTTTATTCTTGCTCAAAAGAACGATTAATGCAATAATTTGGAAGCAAAGGAAATATTTTGAAGGTTTTTTTGCTTAGAATCCAGTAAAACTTATACAAATCGGGTCGAAAACGTTTTATTTCGCTTCAAAAAAGCGATATAAATCATAATTCGAAAGAAAGCGGCTTATTTCGAACGATTCTAAGCTTTGAAAACAGCAAACGTTTACAAAACATACTGAAAACGCTCTATTCAGGCTCAGAAGAACGAATTATGTTATAGTTTAAACAAAAACGGCACATTTCAGACTATTTTTTGCTTATAGAAGCGAGTATATTTAATAAAACAGATTGAAAACGCTTTATTCTTGCTCAAAAGAACGATTGATGCAATAATTTGGAAGCAAAGGAAATATTTCGAAAGTTTTTTTGCTTAGAATCCAGCAAAACTTATACAAATCGGGCCGAAAACGTTTTATTTCGCTTCAAAAAAGCGATATAAATTATAATTCGAAAGAAAGCGGCTTATTTCGAACGATTCTGAGCTTTGAAAACAGCAAACGTTTACAAAACATACTGAAAACGCTTTATTCTGGCTCAAAGGAACGAATTATGTTATAGTTTGATCAAAAACAGTGAATTTCAAACAATTTTTTGCTTAAAGAATCGAGTATATTTAATAAAGCAGACAGAAAACGCTTTATGCTAGCTCATCAGAACGATTGATGCAATAATTTGGAAGCAAAGGGAATATTTCGAAAGTTTTTTGCTTAGAATCCAGCAAAACTTATACAAATCGGACCGAAAACGTTTTATTTCGCTTCAAAAAAGCGATATATATTATAATTCGAAAGAAAACGGCTTATTTCGAAAGATTCTTAGCTCCAAAACCAGCAAACGCCTCAAAAAGACGTTCCATGTTACAGTTTGTAGAAAAGCGACTTATTTAAGCACAAAAGTACAAATTATTCAATAGTTTGAATGAAATAAGGGTTTCTCTCAGTAGATTCTTTGCTTAGAAACGAGAAAAGGCACAAATTTTAAAGACAAACCTTTATTTTAGACAATTTCTTTTCTTAAAATCGAGAAATCTCCCAGGATTGGCTTTAATTAGTGCGTGAACTGTTTTCTTGTGACAATAAAACGTTTTCACTCTGCTTTATTAAAGTTTGCTTAATTTGAAGCCAAGAGTAGTTCGAAATAAACCGTTTTCTTTTAATCTATAACATAATTCGTTCTTTTGAGCAAGAGTAAAGAGTTTTGAGTCTGTTTCATTAAATATACTCGTTTCTTTAAGCAAAAAATAGTCTGAAATTTGCCGTTTTAGTTTAAACTATAACATAATTCGTTCTTTTGAGCCTGAATTGAGCGTTTTTAGTATGTTTTGTAAACGTTTGCTGGTTTCGAAGCTAAGAATCGTTCGAAATAAGCCGTTTTCTTTCGAATTATAATATGTATCGCTTATTTGAAGCGAACTAAGACGTTTTCGGCTCGATTTACATAAGTTTTACTGGATTCTAAGTAAATAATCTTTCGAAATTAGCCATTTGCTTTCAAATTATTGCTTCAATCGTTCTTTTGAGCAAGAATAAAGTGATTTTGGTCTGTTTTATTAAAATTACTCGTTTCTTTAAGCAAAAAATTGTCTGAAATTCACTGTTTTTGTTCAAACTATAATATAATTCGTTCTTTTGAGCCAGAATAAAGCGTCTGCAGTATGTTTTGTAAACGTTTGCTGGTTTCGAAGCTAAGAGTCGTTCGAAATAAGCCGTTTTCTTTCGAATTATAATATATATCGCTTTTTTGAAGCGAACTTAGACGTTTTCGGTGGGATTTGCATAAGTTTTACTGGATTCTATGCAAAATGCATCAATCGTTCTTTTGAGTCAGAATAAAGGGTTTTCACTCTGTTTTATTAAATATACTCGTTTATTTAGGCAATCAATCGTACGGAATAAGCCCTTTCTGTTCAAACTATAGCATAATTCGTACTTTTGAGCCTGATTAAAGCGTTTTCAGTATGTCTTGTAAACGATTGCTCGTTTCAAAGCTAATAAACGTCCAAAATAATCTTTTTTTATCAAAACTATAACATTATTTGTTATTTTGAACTTGAATAAGATGTTTTCAATTTGATTTGTGTAAGTCTTCAGGTTTTTAAGCAAATATTTGTCAAAAATTAACAATGTTCTTACCAACTGGTGCATAAACCGTTCACTATTCGAAAGTTATAGTTGGTTTTAAATTATTATTAAAATAATAATAAAAAAAAATATATAATAGTAATAATAATAATGATAGTAATAATAATAGTAGTAATAAGAAGAAGAAGAAGAAGAAGAAGAAGACGAATCCATCAAATTGAGTTCTTTTCTTCAAAATTATAAATTTAATCGTTCCTTCAAACTAATCTAGAAAGTTCTCAGTCTGTTTTATTAAATTATACTCGTTTCTTTATGCAAAAGCAGACCCAAATAAGGTGTTTTTTTTAAACTGTAACATTAATGGTGTTTTTGAGGCGAAATAAGATGTTTTTAGTTTGGTTTGGTAAGGTTTTACTCGTTTCTAAGCAAAAAAGCTGCCGAAATAAGCAGGTTTCTTCCAAATTATAATATGAATCGTTCTTTTGAAGCGACATAAAACGTTTACAGACTGTTTTGTTTAAGTTTAACTCGTGTTTGACTCGTTTCTGTGTAAATAATATTTCGAAATTAGTCGTTTTCTTTTAAATTTTAATAAAAATCGTTCTTTGATCCAGACTAAAGCATTCTCAGTCTGATTTACTAAATTATATTCGGTTCGTTAAGCAAAAAATGGCTCCAAATAAAGCGTTTTTTTCCAAACTGAGATATTAGTCGTGTTTTTGATGAAGAAAAAGTCGAGAAAATAAATAAAATCAAAAATTTATAAAAAGTAAAAAATAGTTCATAATTCAAAAACTATTAGGAATACAGAGATTTTTTTGACTTCAATCGATTGCCTGGATCATTTTGCATCGGCAAGGTTCGAAATAGTCCCATTGTTTCGAATAGTATAGCCGTAAGTGGAGAAAATAAATAAAATCAAAAATTTATAAAAAGTAAAAAATAGTTCATAATTCAAATACTATTAGGAATACTGAGATTTTTTTGACTTCAATCGATTACCTGGATCATTTTGCATCGGCAAGTGTCCAAACAGTTCCACTGTTTCGAATAGTATAGCCGTAAGTGTAGAAAATAAATAAAATCAAAAATTTATAAAAAGTAAAAAATAGTCCATAATTCAAAAACTACTAAGAATACTGAGATTTTTTTGACTTCAATCGATTGCCTGGATCATTTTGCCTCGGCAAAAGTCCAAACAGTTCCAGTGTTTCGAATAGTATAGCCGTAAGTGGAGAAAATAAATAAAATCAAAAATTTATAAAAAGTAAAAAATAGTTCATAATTCAAAAACTATTAGGAATACTGAGATTTTTTTGACTTCAATCGATTACCTGGATCATTTTGCATCGGCAAGTGTCCAAACAGTTCCACTGTTTCGAATAGTATAGCCGTAAGTGTAGAAAATAAATAAAATCAAAAATTTATAAAAAGTAAAAAATAGTTCATAATTCAAAAACTATTAAGAATACTGAGATTTTTTTGACTTCAATCGATTGCCTGGATCATTTTGCCTCGGCAAAAGTCCAAACAGTTCCAGTGTTTCGAATAGTATAGCCGTAAGTGGAGAAAATAAATAAAATCAAAAATTTATAAAAAGTAATAAATAGTTCATAATTCAAAAACTATTAAGAATACTGAGATTTTTTTGACTTCAATCGATTGCCTGGATCATTTTGCTTCGGCAAAGGTCCAAACAGTTCCAGTGTTTCGAATAGTATATCCGTAAGTGGAGAAAATAAATAAAATCAAAAATTTATAAAAAGAAAAAATAGTTCATAATTCAAAAACTATTAGGAATACTAAGATTTTTTTGACTTCAATCGATTGCCTGGATCATTTTGCATCGGCAAGGGTCGAAACAGTTCCACTGTTTCGAATAGTATAGCCGTAAGTGGAGAAAATAAATAAAATCAAAAATTTATAAAAAGTAAAAAATGGTTCATAATTCAAAAACTCTTAGAAATACTGCGATTTTTTGAACTTCAATCGAGTGCCTGGATCATTTTGCATCGGCAAAGGTCCAAAAAGTTCCACTGTGTCGAATAGTATAGCCGTAAGTGGAAAAAATAAATAAAATCAAAAATTTATAATAGGTAAAAAATAGTCCATAATTCAAAAACTATTAGGAATACTGCGATTTTTTTGTCATCAATCGATTGCCCGGATCATTTTGCATCGGCAAAGGTCCAAATAGTTCCACTCTTTCGAATATAGTATAGCCGTAAGTGGAAAAAATAAATAAAATCAAAAATTTATAAAAAGTAAAAAATAGTTCATAACTCAAAAACTATTAGGAATACTGAGATTTTTTTGACATCAATCGATTGCCCGGATCATTTTGCATCGGCAAACGTCCAAATAGTTCCACTCTTTCGAATATAGTATAGCCGTAAGTGGAGAAAATAAATAAAATCAAAAATTTATAATAGGTAAAAAATAGTCCATAATTCAAAAACTATTAGGAATACTGCGATTTTTTTGTCATCAATCGATTGCCCGGATCATTTTGCATCGGCAAAGGTCCAAATAGTTCCACTCTTTCGAATATAGTATAGCCGTAAGTGGAAAAAATAAATAAAATCAAAAATTTATAAAAAGTAAAAAATAGTTCATAACTCAAAAACTATTAGGAATACTGAGATTTTTTTGACTTCAATCGATTACCTGGATCATTTTGCATTTGCAAGTATCCAAACAGTTCCACTGTTTCGAATAGGATAGCAGTAAGTGGAGAAAATAAATAAAATCAAAAATTTATAAAAAGTAAAAAATAGTTCATAATTCAAAAACTATTAGGAATACTGAGATTTTTTTGACTTCAATCGATTACCTGGATCATTTTGCATTGGCAAGTGTCCAAACAGTTCCACTGTTTCGAATAGTATAGCCGTAAGTGGAAAAAATAAATAAAATCAAAAATTTATAAAAAGTAATTAATAGTTCATAATTCAAAAACTATTATGAATACTGCGATTTTTTTGAACTTCAATCGATTGCCTGGATCATTTTGCATCGGCAAAGGTCCAAATTGTTCCACTGTTTCAAATATAGTATAGCCGTAAGTAGAAAAAATAAGTAAAATCTAAAATTTATAAAAAGTAAAAAATAGTTCATAATTCAAAAACTATTAGGAATACTGAAATTTTTTTGACTTCAATCGATTGCCAGGATCATTTTGCATCGGCAAGGGTCGAAACAGTTCCACTGTTTCGAATAGTATAGCCGTAAGTGGAGAAAATAAATAAAATCAAAAATTTATAAAAAGTAAAAAATAGTTCATAATTCAAAAACTATTAGGAATACTGCGATTTTTTGGACATCAATCGATTGCCTGGATCATTTTGCATCGGCAAAGGTCCAAATAGTTCCACTCTTTCGAATATAGTATAGCCGTATGGGGAAAAAATAAATAAAATCAAAAATTTATAAAAAGTAAAAAATAGTTCATAATTCAAAAACTATTAGGAATACTGAGATTTTTTTGGCTTCAATCGATTACCTGAATCATTTTACATCGGCAAGTGTTCAAACAGTTCCACTGTTTCGAATAGTATAGCCGTTAGTGGAAAAAATAAATAAAATAAAAAAATTATAAAAAGTAAAAAATAGTTCATAATTCAAAAACTATTAGGAATACTTCGATTTTTTTGACTTCAATCGATTGCCTGGATCATTTTGCATCGGCAAAGATCCAAACAGTTCCACTGTTTCGAATAGTATAGCCGTAAGTGGAGAAAATAAATAAAATTAAAAATTTACAAAAAGTAAAAAATAGTTCATAATTCAAAAACTATTAGAAATACTGCGATTTTTTTGAACTTCAATCGATTGCCTGGATCATTTTGCATCGGCAAAGGTCCAAATAGTTCCACTCTTTCGAATATAGTATAGCCGTAAGTGGAAAAAATAAATAAAATCAAAAATTTATAAAAAGTAAAAAATACTTCATAATTCAAAAACTATTAGGAATACTGAGATTTTTTTGACTTCAATCGATTACCTGAATCATTTTACATCGGCAAGTGTCCAAATTGTTCCACTGTTTCCAATATAGTATAGCCGTAAGTGGAAAAAATAAATAAAATCAAAAATTTATAAAAAGTAAAAAATAGTTCATAATTCAAAAACTATTAGGAATACTGAGATTTTTTTGACTTCAATCGATTGCCTGGATCATTTTGCATCGGCAAGGGTCGAAATAGTTCCATTGTTTCGAATAGTATAGCCGTAAGTGGAGAAAATATATAAAATCAAAAATTTATAAAAAGTAAAAAATAGTTCATAATTCAAAAACTATTAGAAATACTGCGATTTTTTTGAACTTCAATCGATTGCCTGGATCATTTTGCATCGGCAAAGGTCCAAATAGTTCCACCGTGTCGAATAGTATAGCCGTAAGTGGAGAAAATAAATAAAATCAAAAATTTATAAAAAGAAAAAAATAGTTCATAATTCAAAAACTATTAGGAATACTGCGATTTTTTTGACTTCAATCGATTACCTGGATCATTTTGCATCGGCAAAGGTCCAAACAGTTCCACTGTTTCGAATAGTATAGCCGTTAGTGGAGAAAATAAATATAATCAAAAATTTATAGAATGTAAAAAATAGTTCATAATTCAAAAACTATTAGGAATACTGCGATTTTTGTGACTTCAATCGATTACCTGGGTTATTTTGCATCGAAACAGTGGAACTATGTGGACCTTTGCCGATGCAAAATGATCCAGGCAATCGATTGATGTCAAAAAAATCGCATTATGCCTAATAGTTTTTGAATTATGAACTCTTTTTTACTTTTTATAAATTTTTGATTTTATTTATTTTCACCACTTACGGCTATACTATTCAAAACAATGGAACTGTTTCGACTCTTGCCGATGCAAAATGATCCAGGCAATCGATTGAAGTCAAAAAAATCGCTGTATTCCTAATAGTTTTTGAATTATGTACTATTTTTTACTTTTTATAAATTTTTGATTTTATTTATTTTTTCCACTTACGGCTATACTATATTCGAAACAGTGGAACTATTTGGACCTTTGCCGATGCAAAATGATCCGGGCAATCGATTGATGTCAAAAAAATCTCAGTATTCCTAATAGTTTTTGAATTATGAACTATTATTTACTTTTTATAAATTTTTGATTTTATTTATTTTCTCCACTTACGGCTATACTATTCGAAACAGTGGAACTGTTTCGACCCTTGCAAATGCAAAATGATCCAGGCAATCGATTGAAGTCAAAAAAATCTCAGTATTCCTAATAATTTTTGAATTATGAACAATTTTTTACTTTTTATAAATTTTTGATTTTATATATTTTCTCCACTTACGGCTATACTATTCGAAACAGTGGAACTCTTTGGACCTTTGCCGATGCAAAATAATCCACGCAATCGATTGAAGTCAAAAAAATCTCAGTATTCCTAATAGTTTTTGAATTATGAACTATTTTTTACTTTTTATAAATTTTTGATTTTATTTATTTTTTCCACTTACGGCTATACTATATTCGAAACAGTGGAACTATTTGAACCTTTGCCGATGCAAAATGATCCAGGCAATCGATTGAAGTCAAAAAAATTGCAGTATTCCTAATAGTTTTTGAATTATGTACTATTCTTTACTTTTTATAAATTTTTGATTTTATATATTTTCTCCACTTACGGCTATACTATTCGAAACAGTGGAACTGTTTGGACCTTTGCGGATGCAAAATGATCCAGGCAATCGATTGAAGTCAAAAAAATCTCAGTATTCCTAATAGTTTTTGAATTATGAACTATTTTTTACTTTTTATAAATTTTTGATTTTATTTATTTTTTCCACTTACGGCTATACGATATTCAAAACAGTGGAACTATTTGGACCTTTGCTGATGCAAAATGATCCAGGCAATCGATTAAAGTTCAAAAAAATCAAAGTATTTCTAATAGTTTTTGAATTATGAACTATTTTTTACTTTTTATAAATTTTTGATTTTATTTATTTTTTCCACTTACGGCTATACTATTCGAAACAGTGGAACTATTTGGACCTTTGCCGATGCAAAATGACCCAGGTAATCGATTGATGTCAAAAAAATCTCTGTATTCCTAATAGTTTTTGAATTATGAACTACTTTTTACTTTTTATAAATTTTTGATTTTATTAATTTTCTCCACTTACGGCTATCCTATTTTGACCCTTGCCGATGCAAAATGATCCAGGCAATCGATTAAAGTTCAAAAAAATCCAGTATTCCTAATAGTTTTGGAATTATGAACTATTTTTTACTTTTTATAAATTTTTGATTTTGTTTATTTTCTCCACGTATGGCTATACTATTTGAAACAGTGGAACTGTTTCGACCCTTGCCGATGCAAAATGATCCAGGCAATCGATTGCAGTCAAAAAAATCGCAGTATTCCTAATAGTTATTGAATTATGAACTATTTTTTACTTTTTATGAATTTTTAATTTTATTTATTTTCTCCACTCACGGCTTTACTATATTCGAAAGAGTGGAACTAATTGGACCTTTGCCGATGCAAAATGATCCGGGCAATCGATTGATGTCAAAAAAATTGCAGTATTCCTAATAGTTTTTGAATTATGAACTATTTTTTACTTTTTATAAATTTTTGATTTTATATATTTTCTCCACTTACGGTTATACTATTCGAAACAGTGGAACTGTTTCGACCCTTGCCGATGCAAAATGATCCAGGCAATCGATTGAAGTCAAAAAAATCTCAGTATTCCTAATAGTTTTTGAATTATGAACTATTTTTTACTTTTTATAAATTTTTGATTTTATTTATTTTTTCCAATTACGGCTATACTATATTGGAAACAGTGGAACAATTTGGACACTTGCCGATGTAAAATGATTCAGGTAATTGATTGAAGTCAAAAAAATCTCAGTATTCCTAATAGTTTTTGAATTATGAAGTATTTTTTACTTTTTATAAATTTTTGATTTCATTTATTTTTTCCACTTACGGCTATACTATATTCGAAAGAGTGGAACTATTTGGACCTTTGCCGATGCAAAATGATCCAGGCAATCGATTGAAGTTCAAAAAAATCGCAGTATTTCTAATAGTTTTTGAATTATGAACTATTTTTTACTTTTTGTAAATTTTTAATTTTATTTATTTTCTCCACTTACGGCTATACTATTCGAAACAGTGGAACTGTTTGGATCTTTGCCGATGCAAAATGATCCAGGCAATCGATTGAAGTCAAAAAAATCGAAGTATTCCTAATAGTTTTTGAATTATGAACTATTTTTTACTTTTTATAAATTTTTGATTTTATTTATTTTTTCCACTAACGGCTATACTATTCGAAACAGTGGAACTGTTTGAACACTTGCCGATGTAAAATGATTCAGGTAATCGATTGAAGTCAAAAAAATCTCAGTATTCCTAATAGTTTTTGAATTATGAACTATTTTTTACTTTTTATAAATTTTTGATTTTATTTATTTTTTCCACTTACGGCTATACTATATTCGAAAGAGTGGAACTATTTGCACCTTTGCCGATGCAAAATGATCCAGGCAATCGATTGAAGTCAAAAAAATCGCTGTATTCCTAATAGTTTTTGAATTATGTACTATTTTTTACTTTTTATAAATTTTTGATTTTATTTATTTTTTCCACTTACGGCTATACTATATTCGAAACAGTGGAACTATTTGGACCTTTGCCGATGCAAAATGATCCGGGCAATCGATTGATGTCAAAAAAATCTCAGTATTCCTAATAGTTTTTGAATTATGAACTATTATTTACTTTTTATAAATTTTTGATTTTATTTATTTTCTCCACTTACGGCTATACTATTCGAAACAGTGGAACTGTTTCGACCCTTGCAAATGCAAAATGATCCAGGCAATCGATTGAAGTCAAAAAAATCTCAGTATTCCTAATAATTTTTGAATTATGAACAATTTTTTACTTTTTATAAATTTTTGATTTTATATATTTTCTCCACTTACGGCTATACTATTCGAAACAGTGGAACTCTTTGGACCTTTGCCGATGCAAAATAATCCACGCAATCGATTGAAGTCAAAAAAATCTCAGTATTCCTAATAGTTTTTGAATTATGAACTATTTTTTACTTTTTATAAATTTTTGATTTTATTTATTTTTTCCACTTACGGCTATACTATATTCGAAACAGTGGAACTATTTGGACCTTTGCCGATGCAAAATGATCCAGGCAATCGATTGAAGTCAAAAAAATTGCAGTATTCCTAATAGTTTTTGAATTATGTACTATTTTTTACTTTTTATAAATTTTTGATTTTATATATTTTCTCCACTTACGGCTATACTATTCGAAACAGTGGAACTGTTTGGACCTTTGCCGATGCAAAATGATCCAGGCAATCGATTGAAGTCAAAAAAATCTCAGTATTCCTAATAGTTTTTGAATTATGAACTATTTTTTACTTTTTATAAATTTTTGATTTTATTTATTTTTTCCACTTACGGCTATACGATATTCAAAACAGTGGAACTATTTGGACCTTTGCTGATGCAAAATGATCCAGGCAATCGATTAAAGTTCAAAAAAATCAAAGTATTTCTAATAGTTTTTGAATTATGAACTATTTTTTACTTTTTATAAATTTTTGATTTTATTTATTTTTTCCACTTACGGCTATACTATTCGAAACAGTGGAACTATTTGGACCTTTACCGATGCAAAATGACCCAGGTAATCGATTGATGTCAAAAAAATCTCTGTATTCCTAATAGTTTTTGAATTATGAACTATTTTTTACTTTTTATAAATTTTTGATTTTATTAATTTTCTCCACTTACGGCTATCCTATTTCGACCCTTGCCGATGCAAAATGATCCAGGCAATCGATTAAAGTTCAAAAAAATCCAGTATTCCTAATAGTTTTGGAATTATGAACTATTTTTTACTTTTTATAAATTTTTGATTTTGTTTATTTTCTCCACTTATGGCTATACTATTCGAAACAGTGGAACTGTTTCGACCCTTGCCGATGCAAAATGATCCAGGCAATCGATTGCAGTCAAAAAAATCGCAGTATTCCTAATAGTTATTGAATTATGAACTATTTTTTACTTTTTATGAATTTTTAATTTTATTTATTTTCTCCACTCACGGCTTTACTATATTCGAAAGAGTGGAACTAATTGGACCTTTGCCGATGCAAAATGATCCGGGCAATCGATTGATGTCAAAAAAATTGCAGTATTCCTAATAGTTTTTGAATTATGAACTATTTTTTACTTTTTATAAATTTTTGATTTTATTTATTTTCTCCACTTACGGCTATACTATTCGACACGGTGGAACTATTTGGACCTTTGCCGATGCAAAATGATCCAGGCAATCGATTGAAGTTCAAAAAAATCGCAGTATTTCTAATAGTTTTTGAATTATAAACTATTTTTTACTTTTTATAAATTTTTGATTTTATATATTTTCTCCACTTACGGCTATACTATTCGAAACAGTGGAACTGTTTCGACCCTTGCCGATGCAAAATGATCCAGGCAATCGATTGAAGTCAAAAAAATCTCAGTATTCCTAATAGTTTTTGAATTATGAACTATTTTTTACTTTTTATAAATTTTTGATTTTATTTATTTTTTCCAATTACGGCTATACTATATTGGAAACAGTGGAACAATTTGGACACTTGCCGATGTAAAATGATTCAGGTAATTGATTGAAGTCAAAAAAATCTCAGTATTCCTAATAGTTTTTGAATTATGAAGTATTTTTTACTTTTTATAAATTTTTGATTTTATTTATTTTTTCCACTTACGGCTATACTATATTCGAAAGAGTGGAACTATTTGGACCTTTGCCGATGCAAAATGATCCAGGCAATCGATTGAAGTTCAAAAAAATCGCAGTATTTCTAATAGTTTTTGAATTATGAACTATTTTTTACTTTTTGTAAATTTTTAATTTTATTTATTTTCTCCACTTACGGCTATACTATTCGAAACAGTGGAACTGTTTGGATCTTTGCCGATGCAAAATGATCCAGGCAATCGATTGAAGTCAAAAAAATCGAAGTATTCCGAATAGTTTTTGAATTATGAACTATTTTTTACTTTTTATAAATTTTTGATTTTATTTATTTTTTCCACTAACGGCTATACTATTCGAAACAGTGGAACTGTTTGAACACTTGCCGATGTAAAATGATTCAGGTAATCGATTGAAGTCAAAAAAATCTCAGTATTCCTAATAGTTTTTGAATTATGAACTATTTTTTACTTTTTATAAATTTTTGATTTTATTTATTTTTTCCACTTACGGCTATACTATATTCGAAAGAGTGGAACTATTTGGACCTTTGCCGATGCAAAATGATCCAGGCAATCGATTGATGTCAAAAAAATCGCAGTATTCCTAATAGTTTTTGAATTATGAACTATTTTTTACTTTTTATAAATTTTTGATTTTATTTATTTTCTCCACTTACGGCTATACTATTCGAAACAGTGGAACTGTTTCGACCCTTGCCGATGCAAAATGATCCTGGCAATCGATTGAAGTCAAAAAAGTCTCAGTATTCCTAATAGTTTTTGAATTATGAACTATTTTTTACTTTTTATAAATTTCAGATTTTATTTATTTTTTCTACTTACGGCTATACTATTCGAAACAGTGGAACTGTTTGGACACTTGCCGATGCAAAATGATCCAGGCAATCGATTGAAGTCAAAAAAATCGAAGTATTCCTAATAGTTTTTGAATTATAAACTATTTTTTACTTTTTATAAATTTTTGATTTTATTTATTTTTTCCACTTACGGCTATACTATATTGGAAACAGTGGAACAATTTGAACACTTGCCGATGTAAAATGATTCAGGTAATCGATTGAAGTCAAAAAAATCTCAGTATTCCTAATAGTTTTTGAATTATGAAGTATTTTTTACTTTTTATAAATTTTTGATTTTATTTATTTTTTCCACTTACGGCTATACTATATTCGAAAGAGTGGAACTATTTGGACCTTTGCCGATGCAAAATGATTCAGGTAATCGATTGAAGCCAAAAAAATCTCAGTATTCCTAATATTTTTTGAATTATGAACTATTTTTTACTTTTTATAAATTTTTGATTTTATTTATTTTTTCCACTTACGGCTATACTATATTCGAAAGAGTGGAACTATTTGGCCCTTTGCCGATGCAAAATGATCCAGGCAATCGATTGATGTCAAAAAAATCGCAGTATTCCTAATAGTTTTTGAATTATGAACTATTTTTTACTTTTTATAAATTTTAGATTTTATTTATTTTTTCCACTTACGGCTATACTATATTTGAAACAGTGGAACAATTTGGACCTTTGCCGATGCAAAATGATCCAGGCAATCGATTGAAGTTCAAAAAAATCGCAGTATTCATAATAGTTTTTGAATTATGAACTATTTATTACTTTTTATAAATTTTTGATTTTATTTATTTTTTCCACTTACGGCTACACTATTCGAAACAGTGGAACTGTTTGGACACTTGCCAATGCAAAATGATCCAGGTAATCGATTGAAGTCAAAAAAATCTCAGTATTCCTAATAGTTTTTGAATTATGAACTATTTTTTACTTTTTATAAATTTTTGATTTTATTTATTTTCTCCACTTACTGCTATCCTATTCGAAACAGTGGAACTGTTTGTTCACTTGCCAATGCAAAATGATCCAGGTAATCGATTGAAGTCACAAAAATCGCAGTATTCCTAATAGTTTTTGAATTATGAACTATTTTTTACTTTTTATAAATTTTTGATTATATTTATTTTTTCCACTTACGGCTATACTATATTCGAAAGACTGGAACTATTTGGACGTTTGCCGATGCAAAATGATCCGGGCAATCGATTGATGTCAAAAAAATCGCAGTATTCCTAATAGTTTTTGAATTATGAACTATTTTTTACTTTTTATAAATTTTTGATTTTATTTATTTTCTCCACTTACAGCTATACTATTCGAAACAGTGGAACTGTTTCGACCCTTGCCGATGCAAAATGATCCAGGCAATCGATTGAAGTCAAAAAAATCTCAGTATTCCTAATAGTTTTTGAATTATGAACTATTTTTTACTTTTTATAAATTTTTGATTTTATTTATTTTTTCCACTTACGGCTATACGATATTCAAAACAGTGGAACTATTTGGACCTTTGCTGATGCAAAATGATCCAAGCAATCGATTGAAGTTCAAAAAAATCGAAGTATTTCTAATAGTTTTTGAATTATGAACTATTTTTTACTTTTTATAAATTTTAATTTTATTTATTTTTTCCACTTACGGCTATACTATTCGAAACAGTGGAACTATTTGGACCTTCGCCGATGCAAAATGACCCAGGTAATCGATTGATGTCACAAAAATCGCAGTATTCCTAATAGTTTTTGAATTATGAAGTATTTTTTACTTTTTATAAATTTTTGGTTTTATTTATTTTTTCCACTTACGGCTATACTATATTCGAAAGAGTGGAACTATTTGGACGTTTGCCGATGCAAAATGATCCGGGCAATCGATTGATGTCAAAAAAATCTCTGTATTCCTAATAGTTTTTGAATTATGAACTATTTTTTACTTTTTATAAATTTTTGATTTTATTTATTTTCTCCACTTACTGCTATCCTATTCGAAACAGTGGAACTGTTTGTTCACTTGCCAATGCAAAATGATCCAGGCAATCGATTGAAGTTCAAAAAAATCGCAGTATTTCTAATAGTTTTTGAATTATAAACTATTTTTTACTTTTTATAAATTTTTGATTTTATATATTTTCTCCACTTACGGCTATACTATTCGAAACAGTGGAACTGTTTCGACCCTTGCCGATGCAAAATGATCCAGGCAATCGATTGAAGTCAAAAAAATCTCAGTATTCCTAATAGTTTTTGAATTATGAACTATTTTTTACTTTTTATAAATTTTTGATTTTATTTATTTTTTCCACTTACGGCTATACTATATTGGAAACAGTGGAACAATTTGGACACTTGCCGATGTAAAATGATTCAGGTAATTGATTGAAGTCAAAAAAATCTCAGTATTCCTAATAGTTTTTGAATTATGAAGTATTTTTTACTTTTTATAAATTTTTGATTTTATTTATTTTTTCCACTTACGGCTATACTATATTCGAAAGAGTGGAACTATTTGGACCTTTGCCGATGCAAAATGATCCAGGCAATCGATTGAAGTCAAAAAAATCTCAGTATTCCTAATAGTTTTTGAATTATGAAGTATTTTTTACTTTTTATAAATTTTTGATTTTATTTATTTTTTCCACTTACGGCTATACTATATTCGAAAGAGTGGAACTATTTGGACCTTTGCCGATGCAAAATGATCCAGGCAATCGATTGAAGTTCAAAAAAATCGCAGTATTTCTAATAGTTTTTGAATTATGAACTATTTTTTACTTTTTGTAAATTTTTAATTTTATTTATTTTCTCCACTTACGGCTATACTATTCGAAACAGTGGAACTGTTTGGATCTTTGCCGATGCAAAATGATCCAGGCAATCGATTGAAGTCAAAAAAATCGAAGTATTCCGAATAGTTTTTGAATTATGAACTATTTTTTACTTTTTATAAATTTTTGATTTTATTTATTTTTTCCACTAACGGCTATACTATTCGAAACAGTGGAACTGTTTGAACACTTGCCGATGTAAAATGATTCAGGTAATCGATTGAAGTCAAAAAAATCTCAGTATTCCTAATAGTTTTTGAATTATGAACTATTTTTTACTTTTTATAAATTTTTGATTTTATTTATTTTTTCCACTTACGGCTATACTATATTCGAAAGAGTGGAACTATTTGGACCTTTGCCGATGCAAAATGATCCAGGCAATCGATTGATGTCAAAAAAATCGCAGTATTCCTAATAGTTTTTGAATTATGAACTATTTTTTACTTTTTATAAATTTTTGATTTTATTTATTTTCTCCACTTACGGCTATACTATTCGAAACAGTGGAACTGTTTCGACCCTTGCCGATGCAAAATGATCCTGGCAATCGATTGAAGTCAAAAAAGTCTCAGTATTCCTAATAGTTTTTGAATTATGAACTATTTTTTACTTTTTATAAATTTCAGATTTTATTTATTTTTTCTACTTACGGCTATACTATTCGAAACAGTGGAACTGTTTGGACACTTGCCGATGCAAAATGATCCAGGCAATCGATTGAAGTCAAAAAAATCGAAGTATTCCTAATAGTTTTTGAATTATAAACTATTTTTTACTTTTTATAAATTTTTGATTTTATTTATTTTTTCCACTTACGGCTATACTATATTGGAAACAGTGGAACAATTTGAACACTTGCCGATGTAAAATGATTCAGGTAATCGATTGAAGTCAAAAAAATCTCAGTATTCCTAATAGTTTTTGAATTATGAAGTATTTTTTACTTTTTATAAATTTTTGATTTTATTTATTTTTTCCACTTACGGCTATACTATATTCGAAAGAGTGGAACTATTTGGACCTTTGCCGATGCAAAATGATTCAGGTAATCGATTGAAGCCAAAAAAATCTCAGTATTCCTAATATTTTTTGAATTATGAACTATTTTTTACTTTTTATAAATTTTTGATTTTATTTATTTTTTCCACTTACGGCTATACTATATTCGAAAGAGTGGAACTATTTGGCCCTTTGCCGATGCAAAATGATCCAGGCAATCGATTGATGTCAAAAAAATCGCAGTATTCCTAATAGTTTTTGAATTATGAACTATTTTTTACTTTTTATAAATTTTAGATTTTATTTATTTTTTCCACTTACGGCTATACTATATTTGAAACAGTGGAACAATTTGGACCTTTGCCGATGCAAAATGATCCAGGCAATCGATTGAAGTTCAAAAAAATCGCAGTATTCATAATAGTTTTTGAATTATGAACTATTTATTACTTTTTATAAATTTTTGATTTTATTTATTTTTTCCACTTACGGCTACACTATTCGAAACAGTGGAACTGTTTGGACACTTGCCAATGCAAAATGATCCAGGTAATCGATTGAAGTCAAAAAAATCTCAGTATTCCTAATAGTTTTTGAATTATGAACTATTTTTTACTTTTTATAAATTTTTGATTTTATTTATTTTCTCCACTTACTGCTATCCTATTCGAAACAGTGGAACTGTTTGTTCACTTGCCAATGCAAAATGATCCAGGTAATCGATTGAAGTCACAAAAATCGCAGTATTCCTAATAGTTTTTGAATTATGAACTATTTTTTACTTTTTATAAATTTTTGATTATATTTATTTTTTCCACTTACGGCTATACTATATTCGAAAGACTGGAACTATTTGGACGTTTGCCGATGCAAAATGATCCGGGCAATCGATTGATGTCAAAAAAATCGCAGTATTCCTAATAGTTTTTGAATTATGAACTATTTTTTACTTTTTATAAATTTTTGATTTTATTTATTTTCTCCACTTACAGCTATACTATTCGAAACAGTGGAACTGTTTCGACCCTTGCCGATGCAAAATGATCCAGGCAATCGATTGAAGTCAAAAAAATCTCAGTATTCCTAATAGTTTTTGAATTATGAACTATTTTTTACTTTTTATAAATTTTTGATTTTATTTATTTTTTCCACTTACGGCTATACGATATTCAAAACAGTGGAACTATTTGGACCTTTGCTGATGCAAAATGATCCAAGCAATCGATTGAAGTTCAAAAAAATCGAAGTATTTCTAATAGTTTTTGAATTATGAACTATTTTTTACTTTTTATAAATTTTAATTTTATTTATTTTTTCCACTTACGGCTATACTATTCGAAACAGTGGAACTATTTGGACCTTCGCCGATGCAAAATGACCCAGGTAATCGATTGATGTCACAAAAATCGCAGTATTCCTAATAGTTTTTGAATTATGAAGTATTTTTTACTTTTTATAAATTTTTGGTTTTATTTATTTTTTCCACTTACGGCTATACTATATTCGAAAGAGTGGAACTATTTGGACGTTTGCCGATGCAAAATGATCCGGGCAATCGATTGATGTCAAAAAAATCTCTGTATTCCTAATAGTTTTTGAATTATGAACTATTTTTTACTTTTTATAAATTTTTGATTTTATTTATTTTCTCCACTTACTGCTATCCTATTCGAAACAGTGGAACTGTTTGTTCACTTGCCAATGCAAAATGATCCAGGCAATCGATTGAAGTTCAAAAAAATCGCAGTATTTCTAATAGTTTTTGAATTATAAACTATTTTTTACTTTTTATAAATTTTTGATTTTATATATTTTCTCCACTTACGGCTATACTATTCGAAACAGTGGAACTGTTTCGACCCTTGCCGATGCAAAATGATCCAGGCAATCGATTGAAGTCAAAAAAATCTCAGTATTCCTAATAGTTTTTGAATTATGAACTATTTTTTACTTTTTATAAATTTTTGATTTTATTTATTTTTTCCACTTACGGCTATACTATATTGGAAACAGTGGAACAATTTGGACACTTGCCGATGTAAAATGATTCAGGTAATTGATTGAAGTCAAAAAAATCTCAGTATTCCTAATAGTTTTTGAATTATGAAGTATTTTTTACTTTTTATAAATTTTTGATTTTATTTATTTTTTCCACTTACGGCTATACTATATTCGAAAGAGTGGAACTATTTGGACCTTTGCCGATGCAAAATGATCCAGGCAATCGATTGAAGTTCAAAAAAATCGCAGTATTTCTAATAGTTTTTGAATTATGAACTATTTTTTACTTTTTGTAAATTTTTAATTTTATTTATTTTCTCCACTTACGGCTATACTATTCGAAACAGTGGAACTGTTTGGATCTTTGCCGATGCAAAATGATCCAGGCAATCGATTGAAGTCAAAAAAGTCTCAGTATTCCTAATGGTTTTTGAATTATGAACTATTTTTTACTTTTTATAAATTTCAGATTTTATTTATTTTTTCCACTTACGGCTATACTATTCGAAACAGTGGAACTGTTTGGACACTTGCCGATGCAAAATGATCCAGGCAATCGATTGAAGTCAAAAAAATCGAAGTATTCCTAATAGTTTTTGAATTATGAACTATTTTTTACTTTTTATAAATTTTTGATTTTATTTATTTTTTCCACTTAAGGCTATACTATATTGGAAACAGTGGAACAATTTGGACACTTGCCGATGTAAAATGATTCAGGTAATCGATTGAAGTCAAAAAAATCTCAGTATTCCTAATAGTTTTTGAATTATGAACTATTTTTTACTTTTTATAAATTTTTGATTTTATTAATTTTCTCCACTTACGGCTATCCTATTTCGACCCTTGCCGATGCAAAATGATCCAGGCAATCGATTAAAGTTCAAAAAAATCCAGTATTCCTAATAGTTTTGCAATTATGAACTATTTTTTACTTTTTATAAATTTTTGATTTTGTTTATTTTTTCCACTTACGGCTATACGATATTCAAAACAGTGGAACTATTTGGACCTTTGCTGGTGCAAAATGATCCAGGCAATCGATTGAAGTTCAAAAAAATCGAAGTATTTCTAATAGTTTTTGAATTATAAACTATTTTTTACTTTTTATAAATTTTTGATTTTATATATTTTCTCCACTTACGGCTATACTATTCGAAACAGTGGAACTGTTTCGACCCTTGCCGATGCAAAATGATCCAGGCAATCGATTGAAGTCAAAAAAATCTCAGTATTCCTAATAGTTTTTGAATTATGAACTATTTTTTACTTTTTATAAATTTTTGATTTTATTTATTTTTTCCACTTACGGCTATACTATATTGGAAACAGTGGAACAATTTGGACACTTGCCGATGTAAAATGATTCAGGTAATTGATTGAAGTCAAAAAAATCTCAGTATTCCTAATAGTTTTTGAATTATGAAGTATTTTTTACTTTTTATAAATTTTTGATTTTATTTATTTTTTCCACTTACGGCTATACTATATTCGAAAGAGTGGAACTATTTGGACCTTTGCCGATGCAAAATGATCCAGGCAATCGATTGAAGTTCAAAAAAATCGCAGTATTTCTAATAGTTTTTGAATTATGAACTATTTTTTACTTTTTGTAAATTTTTAATTTTATTTATTTTCTCCACTTACGGCTATACTATTCGAAACAGTGGAACTGTTTGGATCTTTGCCGATGCAAAATGATCCAGGCAATCGATTGAAGTCAAAAAAATCGAAGTATTCCTAATAGTTTTTGAATTATGAACTATTTTTTACTTTCTATAAATTTTTGATTTTATTTATTTTTTCCACTAACGGCTATACTATTCGAAACAGTGGAACTGTTTGAACACTTGCCGATGTAAAATGATTCAGGTAATCGATTGAAGTCAAAAAAATCTCAGTATTCCTTATAGTTTTTGAATTATGAACTATTTTTTAATTTTTATAAATTTTAGATTTTATTTATTTTTTCCACTTACGGCTATACTATATTTGAAACAGTGGAACAATTTGGACCTTTGCCGATGCAAAATGATCCAGGCAATCGATTGAAGTTCAAAAAAATCGCAGTATTCATAATAGTTTTTGAATTATGAACTATTTATTACTTTTTATAAATTTTTGATTTTATTTATTTTTTCCACTTACGGCTATACTATTCGAAACAGTGGAACTGTTTGGACACTTGCCAATGCAAAATGATCCAGGTAATCGATTGAAGTCAAAAAAATCTCAGTATTCCTAATAGTTTTTGAATTATGAACTATTTTTTACTTTTTATAAATTTTTGATTTTATTTATTTTCTCCACTTACTGCTATCCTATTCGAAACAGTGGAACTGTTTGTTCACTTGCCAATGCAAAATGATCCAGGTAATCGATTGAAGTCACAAAAATCGCAGTATTCCTAATAGTTTTTGAATTATGAACTATTTTTTACTTTTTATAAATTTTTGATTATATTTATTTTTTCCACTTACGGCTATACTATATTCGAAAGACTGGAACTATTTGGACGTTTGCCGATGCAAAATGATCCGGGCAATCGATTGATGTCAAAAAAATCGCAGTATTCCTAATAGTTTTTGAATTATGAACTATTTTTTACTTTTTATAAATTTTTGATTTTATTTATTTTCTCCACTTACGGCTATGCTATTCGAAACAGTGGAACTGTTTCGACCCTTGCCGATGCAAAATGATCCAGGCAATCGATTGAAGTCAAAAAAATCTCAGTATTCCTAATAGTTTTTGAATTATGAACTATTTTTTACTTTTTATAAATTTTTGATTTTATTTATTTTTTCCACTTACGGCTATACGATATTCAAAACAGTGGAACTATTTGGACCTTTGCTGATGCAAAATGATCCAAGCAATCAATTGAAGTTCAAAAAAATCGAAGTATTTCTAATAGTTTTTGAATTATGAACTATTTTTTACTTTTTATAAATTTCAATTTTATTTATTTTTTCCACTTACGGCTATACTATTCGAAACAGTGGAACTATTTGGACCTTCGCCGATGCAAAATGACCCAGGTAATCGATTGATGTCACAAAAATCGCAGTATTCCTAATAGTTTTTGAATTATGAAGTATTTTTTACTTTTTATAAATTTTTGGTTTTATTTATTTTTTCCACTTACGGCTATACTATATTCGAAAGAGTGGAACTATTTGGACGTTTGCCGATGCAAAATGATCCGGGCAATCGATTGATGTCAAAAAAATCTCTGTATTCCTAATAGTTTTTGAATTATGAACTATTTTTTACTTTTTATAAATTTTTGATTTTATTTATTTTCTCCACTTACGGCTATACTATTCGACACGGTGGAACTATTTGGACCTTTGCCGATGCAAAATGATCCAGGCAATCGATTGAAGTTCAAAAAAATCGCAGTATTTCTAATAGTTTTTGAATTATAAACTATTTTTTACTTTTTATAAATTTTTGATTTTATATATTTTCTCCACTTACGGCTATACTATTCGAAACAGTGGAACTGTTTCGACCCTTGCCGATGCAAAATGATCCAGGCAATCGATTGAAGTCAAAAAAATCTCAGTATTCCTAATAGTTTTTGAATTATGAACTATTTTTTACTTTTTATAAATTTTTGATTTTATTTATTTTTTCCACTTACGGCTATACTATATTGGAAACAGTGGAACAATTTGGACACTTGCCGATGTAAAATGATTCAGGTAATTGATTGAAGTCAAAAAAATCTCAGTATTCCTAATAGTTTTTGAATTATGAAGTATTTTTTACTTTTTATAAATTTTTGATTTTATTTATTTTTTCCACTTACGGCTATACTATATTCGAAAGAGTGGAACTATTTGGACCTTTGCCGATGCAAAATGATCCAGGCAATCGATTGAAGTTCAAAAAAATCGCAGTATTTCTAATAGTTTTTGAATTATGAACTATTTTTTACTTTTTGTAAATTTTTAATTTTATTTATTTTCTCCACTTACGGCTATACTATTCGAAACAGTGGAACTGTTTGGATCTTTGCCGATGCAAAATGATCCAGGCAATCGATTGAAGTCAAAAAAGTCTCAGTATTCCTAATGGTTTTTGAATTATGAACTATTTTTTACTTTTTATAAATTTCAGATTTTATTTATTTTTTCCACTTACGGCTATACTATTCGAAACAGTGGAACTGTTTGGACACTTGCCGATGCAAAATGATCCAGGCAATCGATTGAAGTCAAAAAAATCGAAGTATTCCTAATAGTTTTTGAATTATGAACTATTTTTTACTTTTTATAAATTTTTGATTTTATTTATTTTTTCCACTTAAGGCTATACTATATTGGAAACAGTGGAACAATTTGGACACTTGCCGATGTAAAATGATTCAGGTAATCGATTGAAGTCAAAAAAATCTCAGTATTCCTAATAGTTTTTGAATTATGAACTATTTTTTACTTTTTATAAATTTTTGATTTTATTAATTTTCTCCACTTACGGCTATCCTATTTCGACCCTTGCCGATGCAAAATGATCCAGGCAATCGATTAAAGTTCAAAAAAATCCAGTATTCCTAATAGTTTTGGAATTATGAACTATTTTTTACTTTTTATAAATTTTTGATTTTGTTTATTTTTTCCACTTACGGCTATACGATATTCAAAACAGTGGAACTATTTGGACCTTTGCTGATGCAAAATGATCCAGGCAATCGATTGAAGTTCAAAAAAATCGAAGTATTTCTAATAGTTTTTGAATTATGAACTATTTTTTACTTTTTATAAATTTTAATTTTATTTATTTTTTCCACTTACGCCTATACTATTCGAAACAGTGGAACTATTTGGACCTTCGCCGATGCAAAATGACCCAGGTAATCGATTGATGTCACAAAAATCGCAGTATTCCTAATAGTTTTTGAATTATGAAGTATTTTTTACTTTTTATAAATTTTTGGTTTTATTTATTTTTTCCACTTACGGCTATACTATATTCGAAAGAGTGGAACTATTTGGACGTTTGCCGATGCAAAATGATCCGGGCAATCGATTGATGTCAAAAAAATCTCTGTATTCCTAATAGTTTTTGAATTATGAACTATTTTTTACTTTTTATAAATTTTTGATTTTATTTATTTTCTCCACTTACGGCTATACTATTCGACACGGTGGAACTATTTGGACCTTTGCCGATGCAAAATGATCCAGGCAATCGATTGAAGTTCAAAAAAATCGCAGTATTTCTAATAGTTTTTGAATTATAAACTATTTTTTACTTTTTATAAATTTTTGATTTTATATATTTTCTCCACTTACGGCTATACTATTCGAAACAGTGGAACTGTTTCGACCCTTGCCGATGCAAAATGATCCAGGCAATCGATTGAAGTCAAAAAAATCTCAGTATTCCTAATAGTTTTTGAATTATGAACTATTTTTTACTTTTTATAAATTTTTGATTTTATTTATTTTTTCCACTTACGGCTATACTATATTGGAAACAGTGGAACAATTTGGACACTTGCCGATGTAAAATGATTCAGGTAATTGATTGAAGTCAAAAAAATCTCAGTATTCCTAATAGTTTTTGAATTATGAAGTATTTTTTACTTTTTATAAATTTTTGATTTTATTTATTTTTTCCACTTACGGCTATACTATATTCGAAAGAGTGGAACTATTTGCACCTTTGCCGATGCAAAATAATCCAGGCAATCGATTGATGTCAAAAAAATCGCAGTATTCCTAATAGTTTTTGAATTATGAACTATTTTTTACTTTTTATAAATTTTTGATTTTATTTATTTTCTCCACTTACGGCTATACTATTCGAAACAGTGGAACTGTTTCGACCCTCGCCGATGCAAAATGATCCTGGCAACCGATTGAAGTCAAAAAAGTCTCAGTATTCCTAATGGTTTTTGAATTATGAACTATTTTTTACTTTTTATAAATTTCAGATTTTATTTATTTTTTCCACTTACGGCTATACTATTCGAAACAGTGGAACTGTTTGGACACTTGCCGATGCAAAATGATCCAGGCAATCGATTGAAGTCAAAAAAATCGAAGTATTCCTAATAGTTTTTGAATTATGAACTATTTTTTACTTTTTATAAATTTTTGATTTTATTTATTTTTTCCACTTAAGGCTATACTATATTGGAAACAGTGGAACAATTTGGACACTTGCCGATGTAAAATGATTCAGGTAATCGATTGAAGTCAAAAAAATCTCAGTATTCCTAATAGTTTTTGAATTATGAACTATTTTTTACTTTTTATAAATTTTTGATTTTATTAATTTTCTCCACTTACGGCTATCCTATTTCGACCCTTGCCGATGCAAAATGATCCAGGCAATCGATTAAAGTTCAAAAAAATCCAGTATTCCTAATAGTTTTGGAATTATGAACTATTTTTTACTTTTATAAATTTTTGATTTTGTTTATTTTCTCCACTTATGGCTATACTATTCGAAACAGTGGAACCGTTTTGACCCTTGCCGATGCAAAATGATCCAGGCAATCGATTGCAGTCAAAAAAATCGCAGTATTCCTAATAGTTATTGAATTATGAACTATTTATTACTTTTTATGAATTTTTAATTTTATTTATTTTCTCCACTCACGGCTTTACTATATTCGAAAGAGTGGAACTAATTGGACCTTTGCCGATGCAAAATGATCCAGGCAATCGATTGAAGTTCAAAAAAATCGCAGTATTTCTAATAGTTTTTGAATTATAAACTATTTTTTACTTTTTATAAATTTTTGATTTTATATATTTTCTCCACTTACGGCTATACTATTCGAAACAGTGGAACTGTTTGGATCTTTGCCGATGCAAAATGATCCAGGCAATCGATTGAAGTCAAAAAAATCGAAGTATTCCTAATAGTTTTTGAATTATGAACTATTTTTTACTTTTTATAAATTTTTGATTTTATTTATTTTTTCCAATAACGGCTATACTATTCGAAACAGTGGAACTGTTTGAACACTTGCCGATGTAAAATGATTCAGGTAATCGATTGAAGTCAAAAAAATCTCAGTATTCTTAATAGTTTTTGAATTATGAACTATTTTTTACTTTTTATAAATTTTTGAATTTATTTATTTTTTCCACTTACGGCTATACTATATTCGAAAGAGTGGAACTATTTGGACCTTTGCCGATGCAAAATGATCCAGGCAATCGATTGATGTCAAAAAAATCGCAGTATTCCTAATAGTTTTTGAATTATGAACTATTTTTTACTTTTTATAAATTTTTGATTTTATTTATTTTCTCCACTTACGGCTATACTATTCGAAACAGTGGAACTGTTTCGACCCTTGCCGATGCAAAATGATCCTGGCAACCGATTGAAGTCAAAAAAGTCTCAGTATTCCTAATGGTTTTTGAATTATGAACTATTTTTTACTTTTTATAAATTTCAGATTTTATTTATTTTTTCCACTTACGGCTATACTATTCGAAACAGTGGAACTGTTTGGACACTTGCCGATGCAAAATGATCCAGGCAATCGATTGAAGTCAAAAAAATCGAAGTATTCCTAATAGTTTTTGAATTATGAACTATTTTTTACTTTTTATAAATTTTTGATTTTATTTATTTTTTCCACTTAAGGCTATACTATATTGGAAACAGTGGAACAATTTGGACACTTGCCGATGTAAAATGATTCAGGTAATCGATTGAAGTCAAAAAAATCTCAGTATTCCTAATAGTTTTTGAATTATGAACTATTTTTTACTTTTTATAAATTTTTGATTTTATTAATTTTCTCCACTTACGGCTATCCTATTTCGACCCTTGCCGATGCAAAATGATCCAGGCAATCGATTGAAGTTCAAAAAAATCCAGTATTCCTAATAGTTTTGGAATTATGAACTATTTTTTACTTTTATAAATTTTTGATTTTGTTTATTTTCTCCACTTATGGCTATACTATTCGAAACAGTGGAACTGTTTTGACCCTTGCCGATGCAAAATGATCCAGGCAATCGATTGCAGTCAAAAAAATCGCAGTATTCCTAATAGTTATTGAATTATGAACTATTTATTACTTTTTATGAATTTTTAATTTTATTTATTTTCTCCACTCACGGCTTTACTATATTCGAAAGAGTGGAACTAATTGGACCTTTGCCGATGCAAAATGATCCAGGCAATCGATTAAAGTTCAAAAAAATCGCAGTATTTCTAATAGTTTTTGAATTATAAACTATTTTTTACTTTTTATAAATTTTTGATTTTATATATTTTCTCCACTTACGGCTATACTATTCGAAACAGTGGAACTGTTTCGACCCTTGCCGATGCAAAATGATCCAGGCAATCGATTGAAGTCAAAAAAATCTCAGTATTCCTAATAGTTTTTGAATTATGAACTATTTTTTACTTTTTATAAATTTTTGATTTTATTTATTTTTTCCACTTACGGCTATACTATATTGGAAACAGTGGAACAATTTGGACACTTGCCGATGTAAAATGATTCAGGTAATTGATTGAAGTCAAAAAAATCTCAGTATTCCTAATAGTTTTTGAATTATGAAGTATTTTTTACTTTTTATAAATTTTTGATTTTATTTATTTTTTCCACTTACGGCTATACTATATTCGAAAGAGTGGAACTATTTGGACCTTTGCCGATGCAAAATGATCCAGGCAATCGATTGAAGTTCAAAAAAATCGCAGTATTTCTAATAGTTTTTGAATTATGAACTATTTTTTACTTTTTGTAAATTTTTAATTTTATTTATTTTCTCCACTTACGGCTATACTATTCGAAACAGTGGAACTGTTTGGATCTTTGCCGATGCAAAATGATCCAGGCAATAGATTGAAGTCAAAAAAATCGAAGTATTCCTAATAGTTTTTGAATTATGAACTATTTTTTACTTTTTATAAATTTTTGATTTTATTTATTTTTTCCACTAACGGCTATACTATTCGAAACAGTGGAACTGTTTGAACACTTGCCGATGTAAAATGATTCAGGTAATCGATTGAAGTCAAAAAAATCTCAGTATTCCTAATAGTTTTTGAATTATGAACTATTTTTTACTTTTTATAAATTTTTGATTTTATTTATTTTTTCCACTTACGGCTATACTATATTCGAAAGAGTGGAACTATTTGAACCTTTGCCGATGCAAAATGATCCAGGCAATCGATTGATGTCAAAAAAATCGCAGTATTCCTAATAGTTTTTGAATTATGAACTATTTTTTACTTTTTATAAATTTTTGATTTTATTTATTTTCTCCACTTACGGCTATACTATTCGAAACAGTGGAACTGTTTCGACCCTTGCCGATGCAAAATGATCCTGGCAACCGATTGAAGTCAAAAAAGTCTCAGTATTCCTAATGGTTTTTGAATTATGAACTATTTTTTACTTTTTATAAATTTCAGATTTTATTTATTTTTTCCACTTACGGCTATACTATTCGAAACAGTGGAACTGTTTGGACACTTGCCGATGCAAAATGATCCAGGCAATCGATTGAAGTCAAAAAAATCGAAGTATTCCTAATAGTTTTTGAATTATGAACTATTTTTTACTTTTTATAAATTTTTGATTTTATTTATTTTTTCCACTTAAGGCTATACTATATTGGAAACAGTGGAACAATTTGGACACTTGCCGATGTAAAATGATTCAGGTAATCGATTGAAGTCAAAAAAATCTCAGTATTCCTAATAGTTTTTGAATTATGAACTATTTTTTACTTTTTATAAATTTTTGATTTTATTAATTTTCTCCACTTACGGCTATCCTATTTCGACCCTTGCCGATGCAAAATGATCCAGGCAATCGATTAAAGTTCAAAAAAATCCAGTATTCCTAATAGTTTTGGAATTATGAACTATTTTTTACTTTTATAAATTTTTGATTTTGTTTATTTTCTCCACTTATGGCTATACTATTCGAAACAGTGGAACTGTCTCGACCCTTGCCGATGCAAAATGATCCAGGCAATCGATTGCAGTCAAAAAAATCGCAGTATTCCTAATAGTTATTGAATTATGAACTATTTATTACTTTTTATGAATTTTTAATTTTATTTATTTTCTCCACTCACGGCTTTACTATATTCGAAAGAGTGGAACTAATTGGACCTTTGCCGATGCAAAATGATCCGGGCAATCGATTGATGTCAAAAAAATTGCAGTATTCCTAATAGTTTTTGAATTATGAACTATTTTTTACTTTTTATAAATTTTTGATTTTATTTATTTTCTCCACTTACGGCTATACTATTCGACACGGTGGAACTATTTGGACTTTTGCCGATGCAAAATGATCCAGGCACTCGATTGAAGTTCAAAAAAATCGCAGTATTTCTAATAGTTTTTGAATTATAAACTATTTTTTACTTTTTATAAATTTTTGATTTTATATATTTTCTCCACTTACGGCTATACTATTCGAAACAGTGGAACTGTTTCGACCCTTGCCGATGCAAAATGATCCAGGCAATCGATTGAAGTCAAAAAAATCTCAGTATTCCTAATAGTTTTTGAATTATGAACTATTTTTTACTTTTTATAAATTTTTGATTTTATTTATTTTTTCCACTTACGGCTATACTATATTGGAAACAGTGGAACAATTTGGACACTTGCCGATGTAAAATGATTCAGGTAATTGATTGAAGTCAAAAAAATCTCAGTATTCCTAATAGTTTTTGAATTATGAAGTATTTTTTACTTTTTATAAATTTTTGATTTTATTTATTTTTTCCACTTACGGCTATACTATATTCGAAAGAGTGGAACTATTTGGACCTTTGCCGATGCAAAATGATCCAGGCAATCGATTGAAGTTCAAAAAAATCGCAGTATTTCTAATAGTTTTTGAATTATGAACTATTTTTTACTTTTTTAAATTTTTAATTTTATTTATTTTCTCCACTTACGGCTATACTATTCGAAACAGTGGAACTGTTTGGATCTTTGCCGATGCAAAATGATCCAGGCAATCGATTGAAGTCAAAAAAATCGAAGTATTCCTAATAGTTTTTGAATTATGAACTATTTTTTACTTTTTATAAATTTTTGATTTTATTTATTTTTTCCACTAACGGCTATACTATTCGAAACAGTGGAACTGTTTGAACACTTGCCGATGTAAAATGATTCAGGTAATCGATTGAAGTCAAAAAAATCTCAGTATTCCTAATAGTTTTTGAATTATGAACTATTTTTTACTTTTTATAAATTTTTGATTTTATTTATTTTTTCCACTTACGGCTATACTATATTCGAAAGAGTGGAACTATTTGGACCTTTGCCGATGCAAAATGATCCAGGCAATCGATTGATGTCAAAAAAATCGCAGTATTCCTAATAGTTTTTG
This sequence comes from Tribolium freemani, assembly GCA_939628115.1. Lineage (NCBI taxonomy): Eukaryota > Metazoa > Arthropoda > Insecta > Coleoptera > Tenebrionidae > Tribolium > Tribolium freemani. The sequence goes on from OW626784.1 coordinate 15,315,080, forward strand.
AATTATGAATTATTTTTTACTTTTTATAAATTTTTGATTTTATTTATTTTCTCCACTTACGGCTATACTATTCGAAACAGTGGAACTGTTTCGACCCTTGCCGATGCAAAATGATCCTGGCAATCGATTGAAGTCAAAAAAGTCTCAGTATTCCTAATAGTTTTTGAATTATGAACTATTTTTTACTTTTTATAAATTTCAGATTTTATTTATTTTTTCCACTTACGGCTATACTATTCGAAACAGTGGAACTGTTTGGACACTTGCCGATGCAAAATGATCCAGGCAATCGATTGAAGTCAAAAAAATCGAAGTATTCCTAATAGTTTTTGAATTATGAACTATTTTTTACTTTTTATAAATTTTTGATTTTATTTATTTTTTCCACTTACGGCTATACTATATTGGAAACAGTGGAACAATTTGGACACTTGCCGATGTAAAATGATTCAGGTAATCGATTGAAGTCAAAAAAATCTCAGTATTCCTAATAGTTTTTGAATTATGAAGGATTTTTTACTTTTTATAAATTTTTGATTTTATTTATTTTTTCCACTTACGGCTATACTATATTCGAAAGAGTGGAACTATTTGGACCTTTGCCGATGCAAAATGATTCAGGTAATCGACTGAAGCCAAAAAAATCTCAGTATTCCTAATAGTTTTTGAATTATGAACTATTTTTTACTTTTTATAAATTTTTGATTTTATTTATTTTTTCCACTTACGGCTATACTATATTCAAAAGAGTGGAACTATTTGGCCCTTTGCCGATGCAAAATGATCCGGGCAATCGATTGATGTCAAAAAAATTGCAGTATTCCTAATAGTTTTTGAATTATGAACTATTTTTTACTTTTTATAAATTTTTGATTTTATTTATTTTCTCCACTTACGGCTATACTATTCGACACGGTGGAACTATTTGGACTTTTGCCGATGCAAAATGATCCAGGCAATCGATTGAAGTTCAAAAAAATCGCAGTATTTCTAATAGTTTTTGAATTATGAACTATTTTTTACTTTTTGTAAATTTTTAATTTTATTTATTTTCTCCACTTACGGCTATACTATTCGAAACAGTGGAACTGTTTGGATCTTTGCCGATGCAAAATGATCCAGGCAATAGATTGAAGTCAAAAAAATCGAAGTATTCCTAATAGTTTTTGAATTATGAACTATTTTTTACTTTTTATAAATTTTTGATTTTATTTATTTTTTCCACTAACGGCTATACTATTCGAAACAGTGGAACTGTTTGAACACTTGCCGATGTAAAATGATTCAGGTAATCGATTGAAGTCAAAAAAATCTCAGTATTCCTAATAGTTTTTGAATTATGAACTATTTTTTACTTTTTATAAATTTTTGATTTTATTTATTTTTTCCACTTACGGCTATACTATATTCGAAAGAGTGGAACTATTTGAACCTTTGCCGATGCAAAATGATCCAGGCAATCGATTGATGTCAAAAAAATCGCAGTATTCCTAATAGTTTTTGAATTATGAACTATTTTTTACTTTTTATAAATTTTTGATTTTATTTATTTTATCCACTTACGGCTATACTATTCGAAACAGTGGAACTGTTTCGACCCTTGCCGATGCAAAATGATCCTGGCAACCGATTGAAGTCAAAAAAGTCTCAGTATTCCTAATGGTTTTTGAATTATGAACTATTTTTTACTTTTTATAAATTTCAGATTTTATTTATTTTTTCCACTTACGGCTATACTATTCGAAACAGTGGAACTGTTTGGACACTTGCCGATGCAAAATGATCCAGGCAATCGATTGAAGTCAAAAAAATCGAAGTATTCCTAATAGTTTTTGAATTATGAACTATTTTTTACTTTTTATAAATTTTTGATTTTATTTATTTTTTCCACTTAAGGCTATACTATATTGGAAACAGTGGAACAATTTGGACACTTGCCGATGTAAAATGATTCAGGTAATCGATTGAAGTCAAAAAAATCTCAGTATTCCTAATAGTTTTTGAATTATGAACTATTTTTTACTTTTTATAAATTTTTGATTTTATTAATTTTCTCCACTTACGGCTATCCTATTTCGACCCTTGCCGATGCAAAATGATCCAGGCAATCGATTAAAGTTCAAAAAAATCCAGTATTCCTAATAGTTTTGGAATTATGAACTATTTTTTACTTTTATAAATTTTTGATTTTGTTTATTTTCTCCACTTATGGCTATACTATTCGAAACAGTGGAACTGTTTCGACCCTTGCCGATGCAAAATGATCCAGGCAATCGATTGCAGTCAAAAAAATCGCAGTATTCCTAATAGTTATTGAATTATGAACTATTTATTACTTTTTATGAATTTTTAATTTTATTTATTTTCTCCACTCACGGCTTTACTATATTCGAAAGAGTGGAACTAATTGGACCTTTGCCGATGCAAAATGATCCGGGCAATCGATTGATGTCAAAAAAATTGCAGTATTCCTAATAGTTTTTGAATTATGAACTATTTTTACTTTTTATAAATTTTTGATTTTATTTATTTTCTCCACTTACGGCTATACTATTCGACACGGTGGAACTATTTGGACTTTTGCCGATGCAAAATGATCCAGGCACTCGATTGAAGTTCAAAAAAATCGCAGTATTTCTAATAGTTTTTGAATTATAAACTATTTTTTACTTTTTATAAATTTTTGATTTTATATATTTTCTCCACTTACGGCTATACTATTCGAAACAGTGGAACTGTTTCGACCCTTGCCGATGCAAAATGATCCAGGCAATCGATTGAAGTCAAAAAAATCTCAGTATTCCTAATAGTTTTTGAATTATGAACTATTTTTTACTTTTTATAAATTTTTGATTTTATTTATTTTTTCCACTTACGGCTATACTATATTGGAAACAGTGGAACAATTTGGACACTTGCCGATGTAAAATGATTCAGGTAATTGATTGAAGTCAAAAAAATCTCAGTATTCCTAATAGTTTTTGAATTATGAAGTATTTTTTACTTTTTATAAATTTTTGATTTTATTTATTTTTTCCACTTACGGCTATACTATATTCGAAAGAGTGGAACTATTTGGACCTTTGCCGATGCAAAATGATCCAGGCAATCGATTGAAGTTCAAAAAAATCGCAGTATTTCTAATAGTTTTTGAATTATGAACTATTTTTTACTTTTTTAAATTTTTAATTTTATTTATTTTCTCCACTTACGGCTATACTATTCGAAACAGTGGAACTGTTTGGATCTTTGCCGATGCAAAATGATCCAGGCAATCGATTGAAGTCAAAAAAATCGAAGTATTCCTAATAGTTTTTGAATTATGAACTATTTTTTACTTTTTATAAATTTTTGATTTTATTTATTTTTTCCACTAACGGCTATACTATTCGAAACAGTGGAACTGTTTGAACACTTGCCGATGTAAAATGATTCAGGTAATCGATTGAAGTCAAAAAAATCTCAGTATTCCTAATAGTTTTTGAATTATGAACTATTTTTTACTTTTTATAAATTTTTGATTTTATTTATTTTTTCCACTTACGGCTATACTATATTCGAAAGAGTGGAACTATTTGGACCTTTGCCGATGCAAAATGATCCAGGCAATCGATTGATGTCAAAAAAATCGCAGTATTCCTAATAGTTTTTGAATTATGAATTATTTTTTACTTTTTATAAATTTTTGATTTTATTTATTTTCTCCACTTACGGCTATACTATTCGAAACAGTGGAACTGTTTCGACCCTTGCCGATGCAAAATGATCCTGGCAATCGATTGAAGTCAAAAAAGTCTCAGTATTCCTAATAGTTTTTGAATTATGAACTATTTTTTACTTTTTATAAATTTCAGATTTTATTTATTTTTTCCACTTACGGCTATACTATATTTGAAACAGTGGAACAATTTGGACCTTTGCCGATGCAAAATGATCCAGGCAATCGATTGAAGTTCAAAAAAATCGCAGTATTCATAATAGTTTTTGAATTATGAACTATTTATTACTTTTTATAAATTTTTGATTTTATTTATTTTTTCCACTTACGGCTATACTATTCGAAACAGTGGAACTGTTTGGACACTTGCCAATGCAAAATGATCCAGGTAATCGATTGAAGTCAAAAAAATCTCAGTATTCCTAATAGTTTTTGAATTATGAACTATTATTTTTTACTTTTTATAAATTTTTGATTTTATTTATTTTCTCCACTTACTGCTATCCTATTCGAAACAGTGGAACTGTTTGGACACTTGCCGATGCAAAATGATCCAGGCAATCGATTGAAGTCAAAAAAATCGAAGTATTCCTAATAGTTTTTGAATTATGAACTATTTTTTACTTTTTATAAATTTTTGATTTTATTTATTTTTTCCACTTACGGCTATACTATATTGGAAACAGTGGAACAATTTGGACACTTGCCGATGTAAAATGATTCAGGTAATCGATTGAAGTCAAAAAAATCTCAGTATTCCTAATAGTTTTTGAATTATGAAGGATTTTTTACTTTTTATAAATTTTTGATTTTATTTATTTTTTCCACTTACGGCTATACTATATTCGAAAGAGTGGAACTATTTGGACCTTTGCCGATGCAAAATGATTCAGGTAATCGACTGAAGCCAAAAAAATCTCAGTATTCCTAATAGTTTTTGAATTATGAACTATTTTTTACTTTTTATAAATTTTTGATTTTATTTATTTTTTCCACTTACGGCTATACTATATTCAAAAGAGTGGAACTATTTGGCCCTTTGCCGATGCAAAATGATCCAGGCAATCGATTGATGTCAAAAAAATCGCAGTATTCCTAATAGTTTTTGAATTATGAACTATTTTTTACTTTTTATAAATTTTAGATTTTATTTATTTTTTCCACTTACGGCTATACTATATTTGAAACAGTGGAACAATTTGGACCTTTGCCGATGCAAAATGATCCAGGCAATCGATTGAAGTTCAAAAAAATCGCAGTATTCATAATAGTTTTTGAATTATGAACTATTTATTACTTTTTATAAATTTTTGATTTTATTTATTTTTTCCACTTACGGCTATACTATTCGAAACAGTGGAACTGTTTGGACACTTGCCAATGCAAAATGATCCAGGTAATCGATTGAAGTCAAAAAAATCTCAGTATTCCTAATAGTTTTTGAATTATGAACTATTATTTTTTACTTTTTATAAATTTTTGATTTTATTTATTTTCTCCACTTACTGCTATCCTATTCGAAACAGTGGAACTGTTTGGACACTTGCCAATGCAAAATGATCCAGGTAATCGATTGAAGTCACAAAAATCGCAGTATTCCTAATAGTTTTTGAATTATGAACTATTTTTTACTTTTTATAAATTTTTGATTTTATTTATTTTTTCCACTTACGGCTATACTATATTCGAAAGACTGGAACTATTTGGACGTTTGCGGATGCAAAATGATCCGGGCAATCGATTGATGTCAAAAAAATCGCAGTATTCCTAATAGTTTTTGAATTATGAACTATTTTTTACTTTTTATAAATTTTTGATTTTATTTATTTTCTCCACTTACGGCTATACTATTCGAAACAGTGGAACTGTTTCGACCCTTGCCGATGCAAAATGATACAGGCAATCGATTGAAGTCAAAAAAATCTCAGTATTCCTAATAGTTTTTGAATTATGAACTATTTTTTACTTTTTATAAATTTTTGATTTTATTTATTTTTTCCACTTACGGCTATACGATATTCAAAACAGTGGAACTATTTGGACCTTTGCTGATGCAAAATGATCCAGGCAATCGATTGAAGTTCAAACAAATCGAAGTATTTCTAATAGTTTTTGAATTATGAACTATTTTTTACTTTTTATAAATTTTAATTTTATTTATTTTTTCCACTTACGGCTATACTATTCGAAACAGTGGAACTATTTGGACCTTCGCCGATGCAAAATGACCCAGGTAATCGATTGATGTCACAAAAATCGCAGTATTCCTAATAGTTTTTGAATTATGAATATTTTTTACTTTTTATAAATTTTTGGTTTTATTTATTTTTTCCACTTACGGCTATACTATATTCGAAAGAGTGGAACTATTTGGACGTTTGCCGATGCAAAATGATCCGGGCAATCGATTGATGTCAAAAAAATCTCTGTATTCCTAATAGTTTTTGAATTATGAACTATTTTTTACTTTTTATAAATTTTTGATTTTATTTATTTTCTCCACTTACGGCTATACTATTCGACACGCTGGAACTATTTGGACCTTTGCCGATGCAAAATGATCCAGGCAATCGATTGAAGTTCAAAAAAATCGCAGTATTTCTAATAGTTTTTGAATTATAAACTATTTTTTACTTTTTATAAATTTTTGATTTTATATATTTTCTCCACTTACGGCTATACTATTCGAAACAGTGGAACTGTTTCGACCCTTGCCGATGCAAAATGATCCAGGCAATTGATTGAAGTCAAAAAAATCTCAGTATTCCTAATAGTTTTTGAATTATGAACTATTTTTTACTTTTTATAAATTTTTGATTTTATTTATTTTTTCCACTTACGGCTATACTATATTGGAAACAGTGGAACAATTTGGACACTTGCCGATGTAAAATGATTCAGGTAATTGATTGAAGTCAAAAAAATCTCAGTATTCCTAATAGTTTTTGAATTATGAAGTATTTTTTACTTTTTATAAATTTTTGATTTTATTTATTTTTTCCATTTACGGCTATACTATATTCGAAAGAGTGGAACTATTTGGACCTTTGCCGATGCAAAATGATCCAGGCAATCGATTGAAGTTCAAAAAAATCGCAGTATTTCTAATAGTTTTTGAATTATGAACTATTTTTTACTTTTTGTAAATTTTTAATTTTATTTATTTTCTCCACTTACGGCTATACTATTCGAAACAGTGGAACTGTTTGGATCTTTGCCGATGCAAAATGATCCAGGCAATCGATTGAAGTCAAAAAAATCGAAGTATTCCTAATAGTTTTTGAATTATGAACTATTTTTTACTTTTTATAAATTTTTGATTTTATTTATTTTTTCCACTAACGGCTATACTATTCGAAACAGTGGAACTGTTTGAACACTTGCCGATGTAAAATGATTCAGGTAATCGATTGAAGTCAAAAAAATCTCAGTATTCCTAATAGTTTTTGAATTATGAACTATTTTTTACTTTTTATAAATTTTTGATTTTATTTATTTTTTCCACTTACGGCTATACTATATTCGAAAGAGTGGAACTATTTGGACCTTTGCCGATGCAAAATGATCCAGGCAATCGATTGATGTCAAAAAAATCGCAGTATTCCTAATAGTTTTTGAATTATGAACTATTTTTTACTTTTTATTAATTTTTGATTTTATTTATTTTCTCCACTTACGGCTATACTATTCGAAACAGTGGAACTGTTTCGACCCTTGCCGATGCAAAGTGATCCTGGCAATCGATTGAAGTCAAAAAAGTCTCAGTATTCCTAATGGTTTTTGAATTATGAACTATTTTTTACTTTTTATAAATTTCAGATTTTATTTATTTTTTCCACTTACGGCTATACTATTCGAAACAGTGGAACTGTTTGGACACTTGCCGATGCAAAATGATCCAGGCAATCGATTGAAGTCAAAAAAATCGAAGTATTCCTAATAGTTTTTGAATTATGAACTATTTTTTACTTTTTATAAATTTTTGATTTTATTTATTTTTTCCACTTAAGGCTATACTATATTGGAAACAGTGGAACAATTTGGACACTTGCCGATGTAAAATGATTCAGGTAATCGATTGAAGTCAAAAAAATCTCAGTATTCCTAATAGTTTTTGAATTATGAAGTATTTTTTACTTTTTATAAATTTTTGATTTTATTTATTTTTTCCACTTACGGCTATACTATATTCGAAAGAGTGGAACTATTTGGACCTTTGCCGATGCAAAATGATTCACGTAATCGATTGAAGCCAAAAAAATCTCAGTATTCCTAACAGTTTTTGAATTATGAACTATTTTTTACTTTTTATAAATTTTTGATTTTATTTATTTTTTCCACTTACGGCTATACTATATTTGAAAGAGTGGAACTATTTGGCCCTTTGCCGATGCAAAATGATCCAGGCAATCGATTGATGTCAAAAAAATCGCAGTATTCCTAATAGTTTTTGAATTATGAACTATTTTTTACTTTTTATAAATTTTAGATTTTATTTATTTTTTCCACTTACGGCTATACTATATTTGAAACAGTGGAACAATTTGGACCTTTGCCGATGCAAAATGATCCAGGCGATCGATTGAAGTTCAAAAAAATCGCAGTATTCATAATAGTTTTTGAATTATGAACTATTTATTACTTTTTATAAATTTTTGATTTTATTTATTTTTTCCACTTACGGCTATACTATTCGAAACAGTGGAACTGTTTGGACACTTGCCAATGCAAAATGATCCAGGTAATCGATTGAAGTCAAGAAAATCTCAGTATTCCTAATAGTTTTTGAATTATGAACTATTTTTTACTTTTTATAAATTTTTGATTTTATTTATTTTCTCCACTTACTGCTATCCTATTCGAAACAGTGGAACTGTTTGGACACTTGCCAATGCAAAATGATCCAGGTAATCGATTGAAGTCAAAAAAATCTCAGTATTCCTAATAGTTTTTGAGTTATGAACTATTTTTTACTTTTTATAAATTTTTGATTTTATTTATTTTTTCCACTTACGGCTATACTATATTCGAAAGAGTGGAACTATTTGGACCTTTGCCGATGCAAAATGATCCGGGCAATCGATTGATGACAAAAAAATCGCAGTATTCCTAATAGTTTTTGAATTATGAACTATTTTTTACCTATTATAAATTTTTGATTTTATTTATTTTCTCCACTTACGGCTATACTATTCGACACAGTGGAACTGTTTCGACCCTTGCCGATGCAAAATGATCCTGGCAATCGATTGAAGTCAAAAAAGTCTCAGTATTCCTAATGGTTTTTGAATTATGAACTATTTTTTACTTTTTATAAATTTCAGATTTTATTTATTTTTTCCACTTACGGCTATACTATTCGAAACAGTGTAACTGTTTGGACACTTGCCGATGCAAAATGATCCAGGCAATCGATTGAAGTCAAAAAAATCGAAGTATTCCTAATAGTTTTTGAATTATAAACTATTTTTTACTTTTTATAAATTTTTGATTTTATTTATTTTTTCCACTTACGGCTATACTATATTCGAAAGAGTGGAACTATTTCGACCTTCGCCGATGCAAAATGATCCAGGCAATCGATTGATGTCAAAAAAATCGCAGTATTCTTAATAGTTTTTGAATTATGAACTATTTTTTACTTTTTATAAATTTTTGACTTTATTTATTTTCTCCACTTACGGCTATACTATTCGAAACAGTGGAACTGTTTCGACCCTTGCCGATGCAAATTGATCCAGGCAATCGATTGCAGTAAAAAAAATCTCAGTATTCCTAATAGTTTTTGAATTATGAACTATTTTTTACTTTTTATAAATTTTTAATTTTATTTATTTTCTCCACTTACGGCTATACTATTCGAAACAGTGGAACTGTTTGGACCTTTGCCGATGCAAAATGATCCAGGCAATCCATTGAAGTCAAAAAAATCGCAGTATTCCTAATAGATTTTGAATTATGAACTATTTTTTACTTATTATAAATTTTTGATTTGAGAAAATAAATAAAATTAAAAATTTATAAAAAGTAAAAAATAGATCATAATTCAATAACTATTAGGAATACTGAGATTTTTTTGATTTCAATCGATTGCCTGGATCATTTTGCATCGGCAAGTGTCGAAACAGTTCCACTGTTTCGAATAGTATAGCCGTAAGTGGAGAAAATAAATAAAATCAAAAATTTATAAAAAGTAAAAAATTGTTCATTATTCAAAAACTATTAGGAATACTGAGATTTTTTTGACTTCAATCGATTGCCTGGATCATTTTGCATCGGCAAGGGTCGAAACAGTTCCATTGTTTCGAATAGTATAGCCGTGAGTGGAGAAAATAAATAAAATAAAAAATTTATAAAAAGTAAAAAATACTTCATAATTCAAAATCTATTAGGAATGCTGCGAAGTTTTTGACTTCAGTCGATTGCCTGGATCATTTTGCATCGGCAAGGGTCGAAACGGTTCAACTGCGATTTTTTTGACTTCAGTCGATTGCCTGGATCATTCCGCTTCGGCAAAAGTCCAAATAGTTCCACTGTTTCGAATAGTAGAGCCGTAAGTGGAAAAAATAAATAAAATCAAAAATTTATAAAAAGTAAAAAATAGTTTATAATTCAAAAACTATTATGAATACTGCGATTTTTTTGAACTTCAATCGATTGCCTGGATCATTTTGCATCGGCAAAGGTCCAAATTGTTCCACTGTTTCGAATAGTATAGCCGTAAGTGGAGAAAATAAATAAAATCAAAAATTTATAAAAAGTAAAAAATAGTTCATAATTCAAAAACTATTAGGAATACTGCGATTTTTTTGACATCAATCGATTGCCTGGATCATTTTGCATCGGCAAAGGTCCAAATAGTTCCACTCTTTCGAATGTAGTATAGCCGTAAGTGGAAAAAATAAATAAAATCAAAAATTTATAAAAAGTAATAAATAGTTCATAATTCAAAAACTATTAAGAATACTGAGATTTTTTTGACATCAATCGATTGCCTGGATCATTTTGCATCGGCAAGGGTCGAAACAGTTCCACTGTTTCGAATAGTATAGCCGTAAGTGGAGAAATTAAATAAAATCAAATTTATAAAAAGTAAAAAATAGTTCATAATTCAAAAACTATTAGGAATACTGCGAATTTTTTGACATCAATCGATTGCCCGGATCATTTTGCAGCGGCAAAAGTCCAAATAGTTCCACTGTGTCGAATAGTATAGCCGTAAGTGGAGAAAATATATAAAATCAAAAATTTATAAAAAGTAAAAAATAGTTCATAATTCAAAAACTATTAGGAATACTGAGATTTTTTTGACTTCAATCGATTGCCTGGATCATTTTGCATCGGCAAGGGTCGAAACAGTTCCACTGTTTCGAATAGTATAGCCGTAAGTGGAGAAATTAAATAAAATCAAAAATTTATAAAAAGTAAAAAATAGTTCATAATTCAAAAACTATTAGGAATACTGAGATTTTTTTGACTTCAGTCGATTGCCTGGATCATTTTGCATCGGCAAGGGTCGAAACAGTTCCACTGTTTCGAATAGTATAGCCGTAAGTGGAGAAATTAAATAAAATCAAATTTATAAAAAGTAAAAAATAGTTCATAATTTAAAAACTATTAGGAATACTGCGAATTTTTTGACATCAATCGATTGCCCGGATCATTTTGCAGCGGCAAAAGTCCAAATAGTTCCACTGTGTCGAATAGTATAGCCGTAAGTGGAGAAAATATATAAAATCAAAAATTTATAAAAAGTAAAAAATAGTTCATAATTCAAAAACTATTAGGAATACTGAGATTTTTTTGACTTCAATCGATTGCCTGGATCATTTTGCATCGGCAAGGGTCGAAACAGTTCCACTGTTTCGAATAGTATAGCCGTAAGTGGAGAAAATAAATAAAATCAAAAATTTATAAAAAGTAAAAAATAGTTCATAATTCAAAAACTATTAGAAATACTGCGATTTTTTTGAACTTCAATCGATTGCCTGGATCATTTTGCATCGGCAAAGGTCCAAATAGTTCCACCGTGTCGAATAGTATAGCCGTAAGTGGAAAAAGTAAATAAAATCAAAAATTTATAAAAAGTAAAAAATAGTACATAATTCAAAAACTATTAGGAATACTGCAATTTTTTTGACTTCAATCGATTGCCTGGGTCATTTTGCATCGGCAAAGGTCCAAATAGTTCCACTGTTTCGAATATAGTATAGCCGTAAGTGGAAAAAATAAATAAAATCAAAAATTTATAAAAGTAAAAAATAGTTCATAATTCAAAAACTATTAGGAATACTGCGATTTTTTTGACTTCAATCGATTACCTGGATCATTTTACATCGGCAAAGGTCCAAACAGTTCCACTGTTTCGAATAGTATAGCCGTAAGTGGAGAAAATATATAAAATCAAAAATTTATAAAAAGTAAAAAATTGTTCATAATTCAAAAATTATTAGGAATACTGAGATTTTTTTGACTTCAATCGATTGCCCGGATCATTTTGCAGCGGCAAAAGTCTAAATAGTTCCACCGTGTCGAATAGTATAGCCGTAAGTGGAAAAAGTAAATAAAATCAAAAATTTATAAAAAGTAAAAAATAGTACATAATTCAAAAACTATTAGGAATACTGCAATTTTTTTGACTTCAATCGATTGCCTGGATCATTTTGCATCGGCAAAGGTCCAAATAGTTCCACTGTTTTGAATATAGTATAGCCGTAAGTGGAAAAAATAAATAAAATCAAAAATTTATAAAAAGTAAAAAATAGTTCATAATTCAAAAACTATTAGGAATACTGCGATTTTTTTGACTTCAATCGATTACCTGGATCATTTTACATCGGCAAAGGTCCAAACAGTTCCACTGTTTCGAATAGTATAGCCGTAAGTGGAGAAAATATATAAAATCAAAAATTTATAAAAAGTAAAAAATTGTTCATAATTCAAAAATTATTAGGAATACTGCGAATTTTTTGACATCAATCGATTGCCCGGATCATTTTGCAGCGGCAAAAGTCCAAATAGTTCCACTGTGTCGAATAGTATAGCCGTAAGTGGAGAAAATATATAAAATCAAAAATTTATAAAATGTAAAAAATAGTTCATAATTCAAAAACTATTAGGAATACTGAGATTTTTTTGACTTCAATCGATTGCCTGGATCATTTTGCATCGGCAAGGGTCGAAACAGTTCCACTGTTTCGAATAGTATAGCCGTAAGTGGAGAAAATAAATAAAATCAAAAATTTATAAAAAGTAAAAAATAGTTCATAATTCAAAAACTATTAGGAATACTGCGATTTTTTTGACATCAATCGATTGCCTGGATCATTTTGCATCGGCAAAGGTCCAAATAGTTCCACTCTTTCGAATGTAGTATAGCCGTAAGTGGAAAAAATAAATAAAATCAAAAATTTATAAAAAGTAATAAATAGTTCATAATTCAAAAACTATTAGGAATACTGAGATTTTTTTGACTTCAATCGATTGCCTGGATCATTTTGCATCGGCAAGGGTCGAAACAGTTCCACTGTTTCGAATAGTATAGCCGTAAGTGGAGAAAATAAATAAAATCAAAAATTTATAAAAAGTAAAAAATAGTTCATAATTCAAAAACTATTAGAAATACTGCGATTTTTTTGAACTTCAATCGATTGCCTGGATCATTTTGCATCGGCAAAGGTCCAAATAGTTCCACCGTGTCGAATAGTATAGCCGTAAGTGGAAAAAGTAAATAAAATCAAAAATTTATAAAAAGTAAAAAATAGTACATAATTCAAAAACTATTAGGAATACTGCAATTTTTTTGACTTCAATCGATTGCCTGGATCATTTTGCATCGGCAAAGGTCCAAATAGTTCTACTGTTTCGAATATAGTATAGCCGTAAGTGGAAAAAATAAATAAAATCAAAAATTTATAAAAAGTAAAAAATAGTTCATAATTCAAAAACTATTAGGAATACTGCGATTTTTTTGACTTCAATCGATTACCTGGATCATTTTACATCGGCAAAGGTCCAAACAGTTCCACTGTTTCGAATAGTATAGCCGTAAGTGGAGAAAATATATAAAATCAAAAATTTATAAAAAGTAAAAAATTGTTCATAATTCAAAAATTATTAGGAATACTGAGATTTTTTTGACTTCAATCGATTGCCCGGATCATTTTGCAGCGGCAAAAGTCTAAATAGTTCCACCGTGTCGAATAGTATAGCCGTAAGTGGAAAAAGTAAATAAAATCAAAAATTTATAAAAAGTAAAAAATAGTACATAATTCAAAAACTATTAGGAATACTGCAATTTTTTTGACTTCAATCGATTGCCTGGATCATTTTGCATCGGCAAAGGTCCAAATAGTTCCACTGTTTCGAATATAGTATAGCCGTAAGTGGAAAAAATAAATAAAATCAAAAATTTATAAAAAGTAAAAAATAGTTCATAATTCAAAAACTATTAGGAATACTGCGATTTTTTTGACTTCAATCGATTACCTGGATCATTTTACATCGGCAAAGGTCCAAACAGTTCCACTGTTTCGAATAGTATAGCCGTAAGTGGAGAAAATATATAAAATCAAAAATTTATAAAAAGTAAAAAATTGTTCATAATTCAAAAATTATTAGGAATACTGCGAATTTTTTGACATCAATCGATTGCCCGGATCATTTTGCAGCGGCAAAAGTCCAAATAGTTCCACTGTGTCGAATAGTATAGCCGTAAGTGGAGAAAATATATAAAATCAAAAATTTATAAAATGTAAAAAATAGTTCATAATTCAAAAACTATTAGGAATACTGAGATTTTTTTGACTTCAATCGATTGCCTGGATCATTTTGCATCGGCAAGGGTCGAAACAGTTCCACTGTTTCGAATAGTATAGCCGTAAGTGGAGAAAATAAATAAAATCAAAAATTTATAAAAAGTAAAAAATAGTTCATAATTCAAAAACTATTAGGAATACTGCGATTTTTTTGACATCAATCGATTGCCTGGATCATTTTGCATCGGCAAAGGTCCAAATAGTTCCACTCTTTCGAATGTAGTATAGCCGTAAGTGGAAAAAATAAATAAAATCAAAAATTTATAAAAAGTAATAAATAGTTCATAATTCAAAAACTATTAGGAATACTGAGATTTTTTTGACTTCAATCGATTGCCTGGATCATTTTGCATCGGCAAGGGTCGAAACAGTTCCACTGTTTCGAATAGTATAGCCGTAAGTGGAGAAAATATATAAAATCAAAAATTTATAAAAAGTAAAAAATTGTTCATAATTCAAAAACTATTAGGAATACTGAGATTTTTTTGACTTCAATCGATTGCCTGGATCATTTTGCATCGGCAAGGGTCGAAACAGTTCCACTGGTTTCGAATAGTATAGCCGTAAGTGGAGAAAATAAATAAAATCAAAAATTTATAAAAAGTAATAAATAGTTCATAATTCAAAAACTATTAAGAATACTGAGATTTTTTTGACATCAATCGATTGCCTGGATCATTTTGCATCGGCAAAGGTCCAAATAATTCCACTCTTTCGAATATAGTATAGCCGTAAGTGGAAAAAATAAATAAAATCAAAAATTTATAAAAAGTAAAAAATAGTTCATAATTCAAAAACTATTAGGAATACTGAGATTTTTTTGACTTCAATCGATTACCTGAATCATTTTACATCGGCAAGTGTCCAAACAGTTCCACTGTTTCGAATAGTATAGCCGTAAGTGGAAAAAATATATAAAATCAAAAATTTATAAAAAGTAAAAAATAGTTCATAATTCAAAAACTATTAGGAATACTGCGATTTTTTTGACTTCAATCCATTGCCTGGATCATTTTGCATCGGCAAAGATCCAAACAGTTCCACTGTTTCGTATAGTATAGCCGTAAGTGGAGAAAATAAATAAAATTTAATATTTATAAAAAGTAAAAAATAGTTCATAATTCAAAAACTATTAGGAATATTGAGATTTTTTTGACTTCAATCGATTACCTGAATCATTTTACATCGGCAAGTGTCCAAATTGTTCCACTGTTTCGAATATAGTATAGCCGTAAATGGAAAAAATAAATAAAATCAAAAATTTATAAAAAGTAAAAAATAGTTCATAATTCAAAAACTATTAGGAATACTGAGATTTTTTTGACTTCAGTCGATTGCCTGGATCATTTTGCATCGGCAAGGGTCGAAACAGGTCCACTGTTTCGAATAGTATAGCCGTAAGTGGAGAAATTAAATAAAATCAAAAATTTATAAAAAGTTAAAAATAGTTCATAATTCAAAAACTATTAGGAATACTGAGATTTTTTTGACTTCAGTCGATTGCCTGGATCATTTTGCATCGGCAAGTGTCGAAACAGTTCCACTGTTTCGAATAGTATAGCCGTAAGTGGAGAAATTAAATAAAATCAAAAATTTATAAAAAGTAAAAAATAGTTCATAATTCAAAAACTATTAGGAATACTGAGATTTTTTTGACTTCAGTCGATTGCCTGGATCATTTTGCATCGGCAAGGGTCGAAACAGTTCCACTGTTTCGAATAGTATAGCCGTAAGTGGAGAAATTAAATAAAATCAAATTTATAAAAAGTAAAAAATAGTTCATAATTCAAAAACTATTAGGAATACTGCGAATTTTTTGACATCAATCGATTGCCCGGATCATTTTGCAGCGGCAAAAGTCCAAATAGTTCCACTGTGTCGAATAGTATAGCCGTAAGTGGAGAAAATATATAAAATCAAAAATTTATAAAAAGTAAAAAATAGTTCATAATTCAAAAACTATTAGGAATACTGAGATTTTTTTGACATCAATCGATTGCCCGGATCATTTTGCAGCGGCAAAAGTCCAAATAGTTCCACTGTGTCGAATAGTATAGCCGTAAGTGGAGAAAATAAATAAAATCAAAAATTTATAAAAAGTAAAAAATAGTTCATAATTCAAAAACTATTAGAAATACTGCGATTTTTTTGAACTTCAATCGATTGCCTGGATCATTTTGCATCGGCAAAGGTCCAAATAGTTCCACCGTGTCGAATAGTATAGCCGTAAGTGGAAAAAGTAAATAAAATCAAAAATTTATAAAAAGTAAAAAATAGTACATAATTCAAAAACTATTAGGAATACTGCGATTTTTTTGACTTCAATCGATTACCTGGATCATTTTACATCGGCAAAGGTCCAAACAGTTCCACTGTTTCGAATAGTATAGCCGTAAGTGGAGAAAATATATAAAATCAAAAATTTATAAAAAGTAAAAAATTGTTCATAATTCAAAAATTATTAGGAATACTGAGATTTTTTTGACTTCAATCGATTGCCGGGATCATTTTGCATTGGCAAGGGTCGAAACAGTTCCACTGTTTCGAATACTATAGCCGTAAGTGGAGAAAATAAATAAAATCAAAAATTTATATAAAGTAAATAATAGTTCATAATTCAAAAACTATTAGGAATACTGAGATTTTTTTGACATCAATCGATTGCCCGGATTATTTTGCATCGGCAAAGGTCCAAATAGTTCCACTGTTTCGAATATAGTATAGCCGTAAGTGGAAAAAATAAATAAAATCAAAAATTTATAAAAAGTAAAAAATAGTACATAATTCAAAAACTATTAGGAATACTGCGATTTTTTTGACATCAATCGATTGCCCGGATCATTTTGCATCGGCAAAGGTCCAAATAGTTGCACTCTTTCGAATATAGTATAGCCGTAAGTGGAAAAAATAAATAAAATCAAAAATTTATAAAAAGTAAAAAATAGTTCATAATTCAAAAACTATTAGGAATACTGAGATTTTTTTGACTCCAATCGATTGCCTGGATCATTTTGCATCGGCAAAGGTCCAAATAGTTCCACTGTTTCGATGCAAAATAACCCAGGTCATCGATTGAAGTCACATAAATCGCAGTATTCCTAACAGTTTTTGAATTATGAACTATTTTTTACATTCTATAAATTTTTGATTATATTTATTTTCTCCACTAACGGCTATACTATTCGAAACAGTGAAACTGTTTGGACCTTTGCCGATGCAAAATGATCCAGGTAATCGATTGAAGTCAAAAAAATCGCAGTATTCCTAATAGTTTTTGAATTATGAACAATTTTTTGCTTTTTATAAATTTTTGATTTTATTTATTTTCTCCACTTACGGCTATACTATTCGAAACAGTGTAACTGTTTGAACCTTTGCCGATGCAAAATGATCCAGGTAATCGATTGAAGTCAAAAAAATCGCAGTATTCCTAATAATTTTTAAATTATGAACTATTTTTTACTTTTTATAAATTTTTGATTTTATTTATTTTCTCCACTTACGGCTATACTATTCGAATATTCGAAACAGTGGAACTATTTGGAACTTTGCCGATGCAAGATGATTCAGGCAATCGATTCTAGTCAAAGAAATCGCAGTATCCCTAATAGTTTTTAAATTATGAACTATTTTTTACTTTTTATAAATTTTTGATTTTATTTATTTTCTCCACTTACGGCTATACTATTCGAAACAGTGGAATTGTTTGGACCTTTGCCGATGCAAAATGATCCAGGCAATCGATTGAAGTCAAAAAAATCTCAGTATTCCTAATAGTTTTTGAATTATGAACTATTTTTTACTTTTTATAAATTTTTGATTTTATTTATTTTTTCCACTTACCGCTATACTATATTCGAAAGAGTGGAAGTATTTGGACCTTTGCCGATGCAAAATGATCCGGGCAATCGATTGATGTCAAAAAAATTGCAGTATTCCTAATAGTTTTTGAATTATGAACTATTTTTTACTTTTTATAAATTTTTGATTTTATTTATTTTCTCCACTTGCGGCTATACTATTCGACACGGTGGAACTATTTGGACCTTTGCCGATGCAAAATGATCCAGGCAATCGATTGAAGTTCAAAAAAATCGCAGTATTTCTAATAGTTTTTGAATTATGAACTATTTTTTACTTTTTATAAATTTTTGATTTTATTTATTTTCTCCACTTACGGCTATACTATTCGAAACAGTGGAACTGTTTCGACCCTTGCCGATGCAAAATAATCCAGGCAATCGATTGAAGTCAAAAAAATCTCAGTATTCCTAATAGTTTTTGAATTATGAACTATTTTTTACTTTTTATAAATTTTTGATTTTATTTATTTTTTCCACTTACGGCTATACTATATTCGAAACAGTGGAACAATTTGGACACTTGCCGATGTAAAATGATTCAGGTAATCGATTGAAGTCAAAAAAATCTCAGTATTCCTAATAGTTTTTGAATTATGAACTATTTTTTACTTTTTATAAATTTTTGATTTTATTTATTTTTTCCACTTACGGCTATACTATTCGAAACAGTGGAACTGTTTGGATCTTTGCCGATGCAAAATGATCCAGGCAATCGATTGAAGTCAAAAAAATCGCAGTATTCCTAATAGTTTTTAAATTATGAACTATTTTTTACTTTTTATAAATTTTTGATTTTATTTATTTTCTCCACTTACGGCTATACTATTCGAAACAGTGTAACTGTTTGAACCTTTGCCGATGCAAAATGATCCAGGTAATCGATTGAAGTCAAAAAAATCGCAGTATTCCTAATAGTTTTTGAATTATGAACTATTTTTTACTTTTTATAAATTTTTGATTTTATTTATTTTCTCCACTTACGGCTATACTATTCGAATATTCGAAACAGTGGAACTATTTGGAACTTTGCCGATGCAAGATGATTCAGGCAATCGATTCTAGTCAAAGAAATCGCAGTATCCCTAATAGTTTTTAAATTATGAACTATTTTTTACTTTTTATAAATTTTTGATTTTATTTATTTTCTCCACTTACGGCTATACTATTCGAATATTCGAAACAGTGGAACTATTTGGAACTTTGCCGATGCAAGATGATTCAGGCAATCGATTCTAGTCAAAGAAATCGCAGTATTCCTAATAGTTTTTGAATTATGAACTATTTTTTACTTTTTATAAATTTTTGATTTTATTTATTTTCTCCACTTGCGGCTATACTATTCGACACGGTGGAACTATTTGGACCTTTGCCGATGCAAAATGATCCAGGCAATCGATTGAAGTTCAAAAAAATCGCAGTATTTCTAATAGTTTTTGAATTATGAACTATTTTTTACTTTTTATAAATTTTTGATTTTATTTATTTTCTCCACTTACGGCTATACTATTCGAAACAGTGGAACTGTTTCGACCCTTGCCGATGCAAAATGATCCAGGCAATCGATTGAAGTCAAAAAAATCTCAGTATTCCTAATAGTTTTTGAATTATGAACTATTTTTTACTTTTTATAAATTTTTGATTTTATTTATTTTTTCCACTTACGGCTATACTATATTCGAAACAGTGGAACAATTTGGACACTTGCCGATGTAAAATGATTCAGGTAATCGATTGAAGTCAAAAAAATCTCAGTATTCCTAATAGTTTTTGAATTATGAACTATTTTTTACTTTTTATAAATTTTTGATTTTATTTATTTTTTCCACTTACGGCTATACTATATTCGAAAGAGTGGAACTATTTGGACCTTTGCCGATGCAAAATGATCCAGGCAATCGATTGAAGTTCAAAAAAATCGCAGTACTTCTAATAGTTTTTGATTTATGAACTATTTTTTACTTTTTATAAATTTTTAATTTTATTTATTTTCTCCACTTACGGCTATACTATTCGAAACAGTGGAACTGTTTGGATCTTTGCCGATGCAAAATGATCCAGGTAATCGATTGAAGTCAAAAAAATCGCAGTATTCCTAATAATTTTTAAATTATGAACTATTTTTTACTTTTTATAAATTTTTGATTTTATTTATTTTCTCCACTTACGGCTATACTATTCGAAACAGTGTAACTGTTTGAACCTTTGCCGATGCAAAATGATCCAGGTAATCGATTGAAGTCAAAAAAATCGCAGTATTCCTAATAGTTTTTGAATTATGAACTATTTTTTACTTTTTATAAATTTTTGATTTTATTTATTTTCTCCACTTACGGCTATACTATTCGAATATTCGAAACAGTGGAACTATTTGGAACTTTGCCGATGCAAGATGATTCAGGCAATCGATTCTAGTCAAAGAAATCGCAGTATCCCTAATAGTTTTTAAATTATGAACTATTTTTTACTTTTTATAAATTTTTGATTTTATTTATTTTCTCCACTTACGGCTATACTATTCGAAACAGTGGAATTGTTTGGACCTTTGCCGATGCAAAATGATCCAGGCAATCGATTGAAGTCAAAAAAATCTCAGTATTCCTAATAGTTTTTGAATTATGAACTATTTTTTACTTTTTATAAATTTTTGATTTTATTTATTTTTTCCACTTACCGCTATACTATATTCGAAAGAGTGGAAGTATTTGGACCTTTGCCGATGCAAAATGATCCGGGCAATCGATTGATGTCAAAAAAATTGCAGTATTCCTAATAGTTTTTGAATTATGAACTATTTTTTACTTTTTATAAATTTTTGATTTTATTTATTTTCTCCACTTGCGGCCATACTATTCGACACGGTGGAACTATTTGGACCTTTGCCGATGCAAAATGATCCAGGCAATCGATTGAAGTTCAAAAAAATCGCAGTATTTCTAATAGTTTTTGAATTATGAACTATTTTTTACTTTTTATAAATTTTTGATTTTATTTATTTTCTCCACTTACGGCTATACTATTCGAAACAGTGGAACTGTTTCGACCCTTGCCGATGCAAAATGATCCAGGCAATCGATTGAAGTCAAAAAAATCTCAGTATTCCTAATAGTTTTTGAATTATGAACTATTTTTTACTTTTTATAAATTTTTGATTTTATTTATTTTTTCCACTTACGGCTATACTATATTCGAAACAGTGGAACAATTTGGACACTTG
The DNA here is from genome assembly GCA_939628115.1 of Tribolium freemani. Classification (NCBI taxonomy): domain Eukaryota; kingdom Metazoa; phylum Arthropoda; class Insecta; order Coleoptera; family Tenebrionidae; genus Tribolium; species Tribolium freemani. Next base: position 15,336,692 of record OW626784.1, read on the forward strand.
CCGATGTAAAATGATTCAGGTAATCGATTGAAGTCAAAAAAATCTCAGTATTCCTAATAGTTTTTGAATTATGAACTATTTTTTACTTTTTATAAATTTTTGATTTTATTTATTTTTTCCACTTACGGCTATACTATTCGAAACAGTGGAACTGTTTGGATCTTTGCCGATGCAAAATGATCCAGGCAATCGATTGAAGTCAAAAAAATCGCAGTATTCCTAATAGTTTTTAAATTATGAACTATTTTTTACTTTTTATAAATTTTTGATTTTATTTATTTTCTCCACTTACGGCTATACTATTCGAAACAGTGTAACTGTTTGAACCTTTGCCGATGCAAAATGATCCAGGTAATCGATTGAAGTCAAAAAAATCGCAGTATTCCTAATAGTTTTTGAATTATGAACTATTTTTTACTTTTTATAAATTTTTGATTTTATTTATTTTCTCCACTTACGGCTATACTATTCGAATATTCGAAACAGTGGAACTATTTGGAACTTTGCCGATGCAAGATGATTCAGGCAATCGATTCTAGTCAAAGAAATCGCAGTATCCCTAATAGTTTTTAAATTATGAACTATTTTTTACTTTTTATAAATTTTTGATTTTATTTATTTTCTCCACTTACGGCTATACTATTCGAATATTCGAAACAGTGGAACTATTTGGAACTTTGCCGATGCAAGATGATTCAGGCAATCGATTCTAGTCAAAGAAATCGCAGTATTCCTAATAGTTTTTGAATTATGAACTATTTTTTACTTTTTATAAATTTTTGATTTTATTTATTTTCTCCACTTGCGGCTATACTATTCGACACGGTGGAACTATTTGGACCTTTGCCGATGCAAAATGATCCAGGCAATCGATTGAAGTCAAAAAAATCTCAGTATTCCTAATAGTTTTTGAATTATGAACTATTTTTTACTTTTTATAAATTTTTGATTTTATTTATTTTTTCCACTTACCGCTATACTATATTCGAAAGAGTGGAAGTATTTGGAACTTTGCCGATGCAAAATGATCCGGGCAATCGATTGATGTCAAAAAAATTGCAGTATTCCTAATAGTTTTTGAATTATGAACTATTTTTTACTTTTTATAAATTTTTGATTTTATTTATTTTCTCCACTTGCGGCTATACTATTCGACACGGTGGAACTATTTGGACCTTTGCCGATGCAAAATGATCCAGGCAATCGATTGAAGTTCAAAAAAATCGCAGTATTTCTAATAGTTTTTGAATTATGAACTATTTTTTACTTTTTATAAATTTTTGATTTTATTTATTTTCTCCACTTACGGCTATACTATTCGAAACAGTGGAACTGTTTCGACCCTTGCCGATGCAAAATGATCCAGGCAATCGATTGAAGTCAAAAAAATCTCAGTATTCCTAATAGTTTTTGAATTATGAACTATTTTTTACTTTTTATAAATTTTTGATTTTATTTATTTTTTCCACTTACGGCTATACTATATTCGAAACAGTGGAACAATTTGGACACTTGCCGATGTAAAATGATTCAGGTAATCGATTGAAGTCAAAAAAATCTCAGTATTCCTAATAGTTTTTGAATTATGAACTATTTTTTACTTTTTATAAATTTTTGATTTTATTTATTTTTTCCACTTACGGCTATACTATTCGAAACAGTGGAACTGTTTGGATCTTTGCCGATGCAAAATGATCCAGGCAATCGATTGAAGTCAAAAAAATCGCAGTATTCCTAATAGTTTTTAAATTATGAACTATTTTTTACTTTTTATAAATTTTTGATTTTATTTATTTTCTCCACTTACGGCTATACTATTCGAAACAGTGTAACTGTTTGAACCTTTGCCGATGCAAAATGATCCAGGTAATCGATTGAAGTCAAAAAAATCGCAGTATTCCTAATAGTTTTTGAATTATGAACTATTTTTTACTTTTTATAAATTTTTGATTTTATTTATTTTCTCCACTTACGGCTATACTATTCGAATATTCGAAACAGTGGAACTATTTGGAACTTTGCCGATGCAAGATGATTCAGGCAATCGATTCTAGTCAAAGAAATCGCAGTATCCCTAATAGTTTTTAAATTATGAACTATTTTTTACTTTTTATAAATTTTTGATTTTATTTATTTTCTCCACTTACGGCTATACTATTCGAATATTCGAAACAGTGGAACTATTTGGAACTTTGCCGATGCAAGATGATTCAGGCAATCGATTCTAGTCAAAGAAATCGCAGTATTCCTAATAGTTTTTGAATTATGAACTATTTTTTACTTTTTATAAATTTTTGATTTTATTTATTTTCTCCACTTGCGGCTATACTATTCGACACGGTGGAACTATTTGGACCTTTGCCGATGCAAGATGATTCAGGCAATCGATTCTAGTCAAAGAAATCGCAGTATCCCTAATAGTTTTTAAATTATGAACTATTTTTTACTTTTTATAAATTTTTGATTTTATTTATTTTCTCCACTTACGGCTATACTATTCGAATATTCGAAACAGTGGAACTATTTGGAACTTTGCCGATGCAAGATGATTCAGGCAATCGATTCTAGTCAAAGAAATCGCAGTATTCCTAATAGTTTTTGAATTATGAACTATTTTTTACTTTTTATAAATTTTTGATTTTATTTATTTTCTCCACTTACGGCTATACTATTCGAAACAGTGGAACTGTTTCGACCCTTGCCGATGCAAAATGATCCAGGCAATCGATTGAAGTCAAAAAAATCTCAGTATTCCTAATAGTTTTTGAATTATGAACTATTTTTTACTTTTTATAAATTTTTGATTTTATTTATTTTTTCCACTTACGGCTATACTATATTCGAAACAGTGGAACAATTTGGACACTTGCCGATGTAAAATGATTCAGGTAATCGATTGAAGTCAAAAAAATCTCAGTATTCCTAATAGTTTTTGAATTATGAACAATTTTTTACTTTTTATAAATTTTTGATTTTATTTATTTTTTCCACTTACGGCTATACTATATTCGAAAGAGTGGAACTATTTGGACCTTTGCCGATGCAAAATGATCCAGGCAATCGATTGAAGTTCAAAAAAATCGCAGTACTTCTAATAGTTTTTGATTTATGAATTATTTTTTACTTTTTATAAATTTTTAATTTTATTTATTTTCTCCACTTACGGCTATACTATTCGAAACAGTGGAACTGTTTGGATCTTTGCCGATGCAAAATGATCCAGGCAATCGATTGAAGTCAAAAAAATCGCAGTATTCCTAATAGTTTTTGAATTATGAACTATTTTTTACTTTTTATAAATTTTTGATTTTATTTATTTTTTCCACTTACGGCTATACTATTCGAAACAGTGGAACTGTTTGGACATTTGCCGATGTAAAATGATTCAGGTAATCGATTGAAGTCAAAAAAATCTCAGTATTCTTAATAGTTTTTGAATTATGAACTATTTATTACTTTTTATAAATTTTTGATTTTATTTATTTTTTCCACTTACGGCTATACTATTCGAAACAGTGGAACTGTTTGGACACTTGCCAATGCAAAATGATCCAGGTAATCGATTGAAGTCAAAAAAATCTCTGTATTCCTAATAGTTTTTGAATTATGAACTATTTTTTACTTTTTATAAATTTTTGATTTTATTTATTTTCTCCACTTACGGCTATACTATTCGAAACAGTGGAACTGTTTCGACCCTCGCCGATGCAAAATGATCCTGGCAATCGATTGAAGTCAAAAAAATCTCAGGATTCCTAATAGTTTTTGAATTATGAACTATTATTTACTTTTTATAAATTTTTGATTTTATTTATTTTCTCCACTTACGGCTATACTATTCGAAACACTGGAACTGTTTAGACCTTTGCCGAGGCAAAATGATCTAGGCAATCGATTGAAGTCAAAAAAATCTCAGTATTCTTAATAGTTTTTGAATTATGAACTATTAATTACTTTTTATAAATTTTTGATTTTATTTATTTTTTCCACTTACGGCTATACTATTCGAAACAGTGGAACTGTTTGGACACTTGCCAATGCAAAATGATCCAGGTAATCGATTGAAGTCAAAAGAATCTCTGTATTCCTAACAGTTTTTGAATTATGAACTATTTTTTACTTTTTATAAATTTTTGATTTTATTAATTTTCTCCACTTACGGCTATCCTATTTCGACCCTTGCCGATGCAAAATGATCCAAGCAATCGATTAATGTTCAAAAAAATCCAGTATTACCAATAGTTTTGAAATTATGAACTATTTTTTACTTTTTATAAATTTTTGATTTTGTTTATTTTCTCCACTTATGGCTATACTATTCGAAACAGTGGAACTGTTTCGACCCTTGCCGATGCAAAATGATCCAGGCAATCGATTGCAGTCAAAAAAATCGCAGTATTCCTAATAGTTATTGAATTATGAACTATTTTTTACTTTTTATAAATTTTTAATTTTATTTATTTTCTCCACTCACGGCCTTACTATATTCGAAAGAGTGAAACTAATTGGACCTTTGCCGATGCAAAATGATCCGCGCAATCGATTGATGTCAAAAAAATTGCAGTATTCCTAATAGTTTTTGAATTATGAACTATTGTTTACTTTTTATAAATTTTTGATTTTATTTATTTTCTCCACTTACGGCTATACTATTCGACACGGTGGAACTATTTGGACCTTTGCCGATGCAAAATGATCCAGGCAATCGATTGAAGTTCAAAAAAATCGCAGTATTTCTAATAGTTTTTGAATTATGAACTATTTTTTACTTTTTATAAATTTTTGATTTTATATATTTTCTCCACTTACGGCTATACTATTCGAAACAGTGGAACTGTTTCGACCCTTGCCGATGCAAAATGATCCAGGCAATCGATTGAAGTCAAAAAAATCTCAGTATTCCTAATAGTTTTTGAATTATGAACTATTTTTTACTTTTTATAAATTTTTGATTTTATTTATTTTTTCCACTTACGGCTATACTATATTGGAAACAGTGGAACAATTTGGACACTTGCCGATGTAAAATGATTCAGGTAATTGATTGAAGTAAAAAAAATCTCAGTATTCCTAATAGTTTTTGAATTATGAAGTATTTTTTACTTTTTATAAATTTTTGATTTTATTTATTTTTTCCACTTATGGCTATACTATATTCGAAAGAGTGGAACTATTTGGACCTTTGCCGATGCAAAATGATCCAGGCAATCGATTGAAGTTCAAAAAAATCGCTGTATTTCTAATAGTTTTTGAATTATGAACTATTTTTTACTTTTTGTAAATTTTTAATTTTATTTATTTTCTCCACTTACGGCTATACTATTCGAAACAGTGGAACTGTTTGGATCTTTGCCGATGCAAAATGATCCAGGCAATCGATTGAAGTCAAAAAAATCTCAGTATTCCTAATAGTTTTTGAATTATGAACTATTTTTTACTTTTTATAAATTTTTGATTTTATTTATTTTTTCCACTTACGGCTATACTATATTGGAAACAGTGGAACAATTTGGACACTTGCCGATGTAAAATGATTCAGGTAATCGATTGAAGTCAAAAAAATCTCAGTATTCCTAATAGTTTTTGAATTATGAACTATTTTTTACTTTTTATAAATTTTTGATTTTATTTATTTTTTCCACTTACGGCTATACTATATTCGAAAGAGTGGAACTATTTGGACCTTTGCCGATGCAAAATGATCCAGGCAATCGATTGAAGTTCAAAAAAATTGCAGTACTTCTAATAGTTTTTGAATTATGAACTATTTTTTACTTTTTATAAATTTTTAATTTTATTTATTTTCTCCACTTACGGCTATACTATTCGAAACAGTGGAACTGTTTGGATCTTTGCCGATGCAAAATGATCCAGGCAATCGATTGAAGTCAAAAAAATCGCAGTATTCCTAATAGTTTTTAAATTATGAACTATTTTTTACTTTTTATAAATTTTTGATTTTATTTATTTTCTCCACTTACGGCTATACTATTCGAAACAGTGTAACTGTTTGAACCTTTGCCGATGCAAAATGATGCAGGTAATCGATTGAAGTCAAAAAAATCGCAGTATTCCTAATAGTTTTTGAATTATGAACTATTTTTTACTTTTTATAAATTTTTGATTTTATTTATTTTCTCCACTTACGGCTATACTATTCGAATATTCGAAACAGTGGAACTATTTGGAACTTTGCCGATGCAAGATGATTCAGGCAATCGATTCTAGTCAAAGAAATCGCAGTATCCCTAATAGTTTTTAAATTATGAACTATTTTTTACTTTTTATAAATTTTTGATTTTATTTATTTTCTCCACTTACGGCTATACTATTCGAAACAGTGGAATTGTTTGGACCTTTGCCGATGCAAAGTGATCCAGGCAATCGATTGAAGTCAAAAAAATCTCAGTATTCCTAATAGTTTTTGAATTATGAACTATTTTTTACTTTTTATAAATTTTTGATTTTATTTATTTTTTCCACTTACCGCTATACTATATTCGAAAGAGTGGAAGTATTTGGACCTTTGCCGATGCAAAATGATCCGGGCAATCGATTGATGTCAAAAAAATTGCAGTATTCCTAATAGTTTTTGAATTATGAACTATTTTTTACTTTTTATAAATTTTTGATTTTATTTATTTTCTCCACTTGCGGCTATACTATTCGACACGGTGGAACTATTTGGACCTTTGCCGATGCAAAATGATCCAGGCAATCGATTGAAGTTCAAAAAAATCGCAGTATTTCTAATAGTTTTTGAATTATGAACTATTTTTTACTTTTTATAAATTTTTGATTTTATTTATTTTCTCCACTTACGGCTATACTATTCGAAACAGTGGAACTGTTTCGACCCTTGCCGATGCAAAATGATCCAGGCAATCGATTGAAGTCAAAAAAATCTCAGTATTCCTAATAGTTTTTGAATTATGAACTATTTTTTAGTTTTTATAAATTTTTGATTTTATTTATTTTTTCCACTTACGGCTATACTATATTCGAAACAGTGGAACAATTTGGACACTTGCCGATGTAAAATGATTCAGGTAATCGATTGAAGTCAAAAAAATCTCAGTATTCCTAATAGTTTTTGAATTATGAACTATTTTTTACTTTTTATAAATTTTTGATTTTATTTATTTTCTCCACTTACGGCTATACTATTCGAAACAGTGGAATTGTTTGGACCTTTGCCGATGCAAAATGATCCAGGCAATCGATTGAAGTCAAAAAAATCTCAGTATTCCTAATAGTTTTTGAATTATGAACTATTTTTTACTTTTTATAAATTTTTGATTTTATTTATTTTTTCCACTTACCGCTATACTATATTCGAAAGAGTGGAAGTATTTGGACCTTTGCCGATGCAAAATGATCCGGGCAATCGATTGATGTCAAAAAAATTGCAGTATTCCTAATAGTTTTTGAATTATGAACTATTTTTTACTTTTTATAAATTTTTGATTTTATTTATTTTCTCCACTTGCGGCTATACTATTCGACACGGTGGAACTATTTGGACCTTTGCCGATGCAAAATGATCCAGGCAATCGATTGAAGTTCAAAAAAATCGCAGTATTTCTAATAGTTTTTGAATTATGAACTATTTTTTACTTTTTATAAATTTTTGATTTTATTTATTTTCTCCACTTACGGCTATACTATTCGAAACAGTGGAACTGTTTCGACCCTTGCCGATGCAAAATGATCCAGGCAATCGATTGAAGTCAAAAAAATCTCAGTATTCCTAATAGTTTTTGAATTATGAACTATTTTTTAGTTTTTATAAATTTTTGATTTTATTTATTTTTTCCACTTACGGCTATACTATATTCGAAACAGTGGAACAATTTGGACACTTGCCGATGTAAAATGATTCAGGTAATCGATTGAAGTCAAAAAAATCTCAGTATTCCTAATAGTTTTTGAATTATGAACTATTTTTTACTTTTTATAAATTTTTGATTTTATTTATTTTTTCCACTTACGGCTATACTATATTCGAAAGAGTGGAACTATTTGGACCTTTGCCGATGCAAAATGATCCAGGCAATCGATTGAAGTTCAAAAAAATCGCAGTACTTCTAATAGTTTTTGAATTATGAACTATTTTTTACTTTTTATAAATTTTTAATTTTATTTATTTTCTCCACTTACGGCTATACTATTCGAAACAGTGGAACTGTTTGGATCTTTGCCGATGCAAAATGATCCAGGCAATCGATTGAAGTCAAAAAAATCGCAGTATTCCTAATAGTTTTTGAATTATGAACTATTTTTTACTTTTTATAAATTTTTGATTTTATTTATTTTTTCCACTTACGGCTATACTATTCGAAACAGTGGAACTGTTTGGACACTTGCCGATGTAAAATGATTCAGGTAATCGATTGAAGTCAAAAAAATCTCAGTATTCTTAATAGTTTTTGAATTATGAACTATTTTTTACTTTTTATAAATTTTTGATTTTATTTATTTTCTCCACTTACGGCTATACTATTCGAAACAGTGGAACTGTTTCGACCCTCGCCGATGCAAAATGATCCTGGCAATCGATTGAAGTCAAAAAAATCTCAGGATTCCTAATAGTTTTTGAATTATGAACTATTATTTACTTTTTATAAATTATTGATTTTATTTATTTTCTCCACTTACGGCTATACTATTCGAAACACTGGAACTGTTTAGACCTTTGCCGAGGCAAAATGATCTAGGCAATCGATTGAAGTCAAAAAAATCTCAGTATTCTTAATAGTTTTTGAATTATGAACTATTTATTACTTTTTATAAATTTTTGATTTTATTTATTTTTTCCACTTACGGCTATACTATTCGAAACAGTGGAACTGTTTGGACACTTGCCAATGCAAAATGATCCAGGTAATCGATTGAAGTCAAAAGAATCTCTGTATTCCTAATAGTTTTTGAATTATGAACTATTTTTTACTTTTTATAAATTTTTGATTTTATTAATTTTCTCCACTTACGGCTATCCTATTTCGACCCTTGCCGATGCAAAATGATCCAGGCAATCGATTAATGTTCAAAAAAATCCAGTATTACCAATAGTTTTGAAATTATGAACTATTTTTTACTTTTTATAAATTTTTGATTTTGTTTATTTTCTCCACTTATGGCTATACTATTCGAAACAGTGGAACTGTTTCGACCCTTGCCGATGCAAAATGATCCAGGCAATCGATTGAAGTTCAAAAAAATCGCAGTATTTCTAATAGTTTTTGAATTATGAACTATTTTTTACTTTTTATAAATTTTTAATTTTATTTATTTTCTCCACTCACGGCCTTACTATATTCGAAAGAGTGAAACTAATTGGACCTTTGCCGATGCAAAATGATCCGGGCAATCGATTGATGTCAAAAAAATTGCAGTATTCCTAATAGTTTTTGAATTATGAACTATTTTTTACTTTTTATAAATTTTTGATTTTATTTATTTTCTCCACTTACGGCTATACTATTCGACACGGTGGAACTATTTGGACCTTTGCCGATGCAAAATGATCCAGGCAATCGATTGAAGTTCAAAAAAATCGCAGTATTTCTAATAGTTTTTGAATTATGAACTATTTTTTACTTTTTATAAATTTTTGATTTTATATATTTTCTCCACTTACGGCTATACTATTCGAAACTGTGGAACTGTTTCGACCCTTGCCGATGCAAAATGATCCAGGCAATCGATTGAAGTCAAAAAAATCTCAGTATTCCTAATAGTTTTTGAATTATGAAGTATTTTTTACTTTTTATAAATTTTTGATTTTATTTATTTTTTCCACTTACGGCTATACTATATTCGAAACAGTGGAACAATTTGGACACTTGCCGATGTAAAATGATTCAGGTAATCGATTGAAGTCAAAAAAATCTCAGTATTCCTAATAGTTTTTGAATTATGAACTATTTTTTACTTTTTATAGATTTTTGATTTTATTTATTTTTTCCACTTACGGCTATACTATATTCGAAAGAGTGGAACTATTTGGACCTTTGCCGATGCAAAATGATCCAGGCAATCGATTGAAGTTCAAAAAAATCGCAGTACTTCTAATAGTTTTTGAATTATGAACTATTTTTTACTTTTTATAAATTTTTAATTTTATTTATTTTCTCCACTTACGGCTATACTATTCGAAACAGTGGAACTGTTTGGATCTTTGCCGATGCAAAATGATCCAGGCAATCGATTGAAGTCAAAAAAATCGCAGTATTCCTAATAGTTTTTGAATTATGAACTATTTTTTACTTTTTATAAATTTTTGATTTTATTTATTTTTTCCACTTACGGCTATACTATTCGAAACAGTGGAACTGTTTGGACACTTGCCGATGTAAAATGATTCAGGTAATCGATTGAAGTCAAAAAAATCTCAGTATTCTTAATAGTTTTTGAATTATGAACTATTTTTTACTTTTTATAAATTTTTGATTTTATTTATTTTCTCCACTTACGGCTATACTATTCGAAACAGTGGAACTGTTTCGACCCTCGCCGATGCAAAATGATCCTGGCAATCGATTGAAGTCAAAAAAATCTCAGGATTCCTAATAGTTTTTGAATTATGAACTATTATTTACTTTTTATAAATTATTGATTTTATTTATTTTCTCCACTTACGGCTATACTATTCGAAACACTGGAACTGTTTAGACCTTTGCCGAGGCAAAATGATCTAGGCAATCGATTGAAGTCAAAAAAATCTCAGTATTCTTAATAGTTTTTGAATTATGAACTATTTATTACTTTTTATAAATTTTTGATTTTATTTATTTTTTCCACTTACGGCTATACTATTCGAAACAGTGGAACTGTTTGGACACTTGCCAATGCAAAATGATCCAGGTAATCGATTGAAGTCAAAAGAATCTCTGTTTCGAATAGTAATAGTAATAGTTTTTGAATTATGAACTATTTTTTACTTTTTATAAATTTTTGATTTTATTAATTTTCTCCACTTACGGCTATCCTATTTCGACCCTTGCCGATGCAAAATGATCCAGGCAATCGATTAATGTTCAAAAAAATCCAGTATTACCAATAGTTTTGAAATTATGAACTATTTTTTACTTTTTATAAATTTTTGATTTTGTTTATTTTCTCCACTTATGGCTATACTATTCGAAACAGTGGAACTGTTTCGACCCTTGCCGATGCAAAATGATCCAGGCAATCGATTGAAGTTCAAAAAAATCGCAGTATTTCTAATAGTTTTTGAATTATGAACTATTTTTTACTTTTTATAAATTTTTAATTTTATTTATTTTCTCCACTCACGGCCTTACTATATTCGAAAGAGTGAAACTAATTGGACCTTTGCCGATGCAAAATGATCCGGGCAATCGATTGATGTCAAAAAAATTGCAGTATTCCTAATAGTTTTTGAATTATGAACTATTTTTTACTTTTTATAAATTTTTGATTTTATTTATTTTCTCCACTTACGGCTATACTATTCGACACGGTGGAACTATTTGGACCTTTGCCGATGCAAAATGATCCAGGCAATCGATTGAAGTTCAAAAAAATCGCAGTATTTCTAATAGTTTTTGAATTATGAACTATTTTTTACTTTTTATAAATTTTTGATTTTATATATTTTCTCCACTTACGGCTATACTATTCGAAACTGTGGAACTGTTTCGACCCTTGCCGATGCAAAATGATCCAGGCAATCGATTGAAGTCAAAAAAATCTCAGTATTCCTAATAGTTTTTGAATTATGAACTATTTTTTACTTTTTATAAATTTTTGATTTTATTTATTTTTTCCACTTACGGCTATACTATATTGGAAACAGTGGAACAATTTGGACACTTGCCGATGTAAAATGATTCAGGTAATTGATTGAAGTCAAAAAAATCTCAGTATTCCTAATAGTTTTTGAATTATGAAGTATTTTTTACTTTTTATAAATTTTTGATTTTATTTATTTTTTCCACTTATGGCTATACTATATTCGAAAGAGTGGAACTATTTGGACCTTTGCCGATGCAAAATGATCCAGGCAATCGATTGAAGTTCAAAAAAATCGCTGTATTTCTAATAGTTTTTGAATTATGAACTATTTTTTACTTTTTGTAAATTTTTAATTTTATTTATTTTCTCCACTTACGGCTATACTATTCGAAACAGTGGAACTGTTTGGATCTTTGCCGATGCAAAATGATCCAGGCAATCGATTGAAGTCAAAAAAATCAAAGTATTCCTAATAGTTTTTGAATTATGAACTATTTTTTACTTTTTATAAATTTTTGATTTTATTTATTTTTTCCACTAACGGCTATACTATTCGAAACAGTGGAACTGTTTGAACACTTGCCGATGTAAAATGATTCAGGTAATCGATTGAAGTACAAAAAAATCTCAGTATTCCTAATAGTTTTTGAATTATGAACTATTTTTTACTTTTTATAAATTTTTGATTGTATTTATTTTTTCCACTTACGGCTATACTATATTCGAAAGAGTGGAACTATTTGGACCTTTGCCGATGCAAAATGATCCAGGCAATCGATTGATGTCAAAAAAATCGCAGTATTCCTAATAGTTTTTGAATTATGAACTATTTTTTACTTTTTATAAATTTTTGATTTTGTTTATTTTCTCCACTTATGGCTATACTATTCGAAACAGTGGAACTGTTTCGACCCTTGCCGATGCAAAATGATCCAGGCAATCGATTGAAGTTCAAAAAAATCGCAGTATTTCTAATAGTTTTTGAATTATGAACTATTTTTTACTTTTTATAAATTTTTAATTTTATTTATTTTCTCCACTCACGGCCTTACTATATTCGAAAGAGTGAAACTAATTGGACCTTTGCCGATGCAAAATGATCCGGGCAATCGATTGATGTCAAAAAAATTGCAGTATTCCTAATAGTTTTTGAATTATGAACTATTTTTTACTTTTTATAAATTTTTGATTTTATTTATTTTCTCCACTTACGGCTATACTATTCGACACGGTGGAACTATTTGGACCTTTGCCGATGCAAAATGATCCAGGCAATCGATTGAAGTTCAAAAAAATCGCAGTATTTCTAATAGTTTTTGAATTATGAACTATTTTTTACTTTTTATAAATTTTTGATTTTATATATTTTCTCCACTTACGGCTATACTATTCGAAACAGTGGAACTGTTTCGACCCTTGCCGATGCAAAATGATCCAGGCAATCGATTGAAGTCAAAAAAATCTCAGTATTCCTAATAGTTTTTGAATTATGAAATATTTTTTACTTTTTATAAATTTTTGATTTTATTTATTTTTTCCACTTACGGCTATACTATATTGGAAACAGTGGAACAATTTGGACACTTGCCGATGTAAAATGATTCAGGTAATTGATTGAAGTCAAAAAAATCTCAGTATTCCTAATAGTTTTTGAATTATGAAGTATTTTTTACTTTTTATAAATTTTTGATTTTATTTATTTTTTCCACTTATGGCTATACTATATTCGAAAGAGTGGAACTATTTGGACCTTTGCCGATGCAAAATGATCCAGGCAATCGATTGAAGTTCAAAAAAATCGCTGTATTTCTAATAGTTTTTGAATTATGAACTATTTTTTACTTTTTGTAAATTTTTAATTTTATTTATTTTCTCCACTTACGGCTATACTATTCGAAACAGTGGAACTGTTTGGATCTTTGCCGATGCAAAATGATCCAGGCAATCGATTGAAGTCAAAAAAATCAAAGTATTCCTAATAGTTTTTGAATTATGAACTATTTTTTACTTTTTATAAATTTTTGATTTTATTTATTTTTTCCACTAACGGCTATACTATTCGAAACAGTGGAACTGTTTGAACACTTGCCGATGTAAAATGATTCAGGTAATCGATTGAAGTACAAAAAAATCTCAGTATTCCTAATAGTTTTTGAATTATGAACTATTTTTTACTTTTTATAAATTTTTGATTGTATTTATTTTTTCCACTTACGGCTATACTATATTCGAAAGAGTGGAACTATTTGGACCTTTGCCGATGCAAAATGATCCAGGCAATCGATTGATGTCAAAAAAATCGCAGTATTCCTAATAGTTTTTGAATTATGAACTATTTTTTACTTTTTATAAATTTTTGATTTTATTTATTTTCTCCACTTACGGCAATACTATTCGAAACAGTGGAACTGTTTCGACCCTTGCCGATGCAAAATGATCCTGGCAATCGATTGAAGTCAAAAAAGTCTCAGTATTCCTAATAGTTTTTGAATTATGAACTATTTTTTACTTTTTATAAATTTTAGATTTTATTTATTTTTTCCACTTACGGCTATACTATATTTGAAACAGTGGAACAATTTGGACCTTTGCCGATGCAAAATGATCCAGGCAATCGATTGAAGTTTAAAAAAATCGCAGTATTCATAATAGTTTTTGAATTATGAACTATTTATTACTTTTTATAAATTTTTGATTTTATTTATTTTTTCCACTGACGGCTATACTATTCGAAACAGTGGAACTGTTTGGACACTTGCCAATGCAAAATGATCCAGGTAATCGATTGAAGTCAAAAAAATCTCAGTATTCCTAATAGTTTTTGAATTATGAACTATTTCTTACTTTTTATAAATTTTTGATTTTATTTATTTTCTCCACTTACTGCTATCCTATTCGAAACAGTGGAACTGTTTGGACACTTGCCAATGCAAAATGATCCAGGTAATCGATTGAAGTCAAAAAAATCTCAGTATTCCTAATAGTTTTTGAGTTATGAACTATTTTTTACTTTTTATAAATTTTTGATTTTATTTATTTTTTCCACTTACGGCTATACTATATTCGAAAGAGTGGAACTATTTGGACCTTTGCCGATGCAAAATGATCCGGGCAATCGATTGATGACAAAAAAATCGCAGTATTCCTAATAGTTTTTGAATTATGAACTATTTTTTACCTATTATAAATTTTTGATTTTATTTATTTTCTCCACTTACGGCTATACTATTCGACACAGTGGAACTTTTTGGACCTTTGCCGATGAAAAATGATCCAGGCACTCGATTGAAGTTCAAAAAAATCGCAGTATTTCTAAGAGTTTTTGAATTATGAACTATTTTTTACTTTTTATAAATTTTTGATTTTATTTATTTTCTCCACTTACGGCTATACTATTCGAAACAGTGGAACTGTTTCGACCCTTGCCGATGCAAAATGATCCAGGCAATCGATTGAAGTCAAAAAAATCTTAGTATTCCTAATAGTTTTTGAATTATGAACTATTTTTTACTTTTTATAAATTTTTGATTTTATTTATTTTCTCCACTTACGGATATACTATTCGAAACACTGGAACTGTTTGGACCTTTGCCGAGGCAAAATGATCCAGGCAATCGATTGAAGTCAAAAAAATCTCTGTATTCCTAATAATTTTTGAATTATGAACTATTTTTTACTTTTTATAAATTTTTGATTTTATTTATTTTCTCCACTTACGGCTATCCTATTTCGACCCTTGCCGATGCAAAATGATCCAGGCAATCGATTAAAGTTCAAAAAAATCCAGTATTCCTAATAGTTTTTGAATTATGAACTATTTTTTACTTTTTATAAATTTTTGATTTTGTTTATTTTCTCCACTTATGGCTATACTATTCGAAAGAGTGGAACTGTTTCGACCTTTGCCGATGCAAAATGATCCAGGCGATCGATTGCAGTCAAAAAAATCGCAGTGTTCCTAATAGTTATTGAATTATGAACTATTTTTTACTTTTTATAAATTTTTAATTTTATTTATATTCTCCACTCACGGCTTTACTATATTCGAAAGAGTGGAACTAATTGGACCTTTTCCGATGCAAAATGATCCGGGCAATCGATTGATGTCAAAAAAATTGCAGTATTCCTAATAGTTTTTGAATTATGAACTATTTTTTACTTTTTATAAATTTTTGATTTTATTTATTTTCTCCACTTACGGCTATACTATTCGAAACGGTGGAACTATTTGGACCTTTGCCGATGCAAAATGATCCAGGCAATCGATTGAAGTTTAAAAAAATCGCAGTATTTCTAATAGTTTTTGAACTATGAACTATTTTTTACTTTTTATAAATTTTTGATTTTATATATTTTCTCCACTTACGGCTATACTATTCGAAACAGTGAAACTGTTTCGACCCTTCCGATGCAAAATGATCCAGGCAATCGATTGAAGTCAAAAAAATCTCAGTATTCCTAATAGTTTTTGAATTATGAACTATTTATTACTTTTTATAAATTTTTGATTTTATTTATTTTTTCCACTTACGGCTATACTATATTGGAAACAGTGGAACAATTTGGACACTTGCCGATGTAAAATGATTCAGGTAATCGATTGAAGTCAAAAAAATCTCAGTATTCCTAATAGTTTTTGAATTATGAAGTATTTTTTACTTTTTATAAATTTTTGATTTTATTTATTTTTTCCACTTACGGCTATACTATATTCGAAAGAGTGGAACTATTTGGACCTTTGCCGATGCAAAATGATCCAGGCAATCGATTGAAGTTCAAAAAAATCGCAGTATTTCTAATAGTTTTTGAATTATGAACTATTTTTTACTTTTTGTAAATTTTTAATTTTATTTATTTTCTCCACTTACTGCTATCCTATTCGAAACAGTGGAACTGTTTGGACACTTGCCAATGCAAAATGATCCAGGTAATCGATTGAAGTCAAAAAAATCTCAGTATTCTTAATAGTTTTTGAATTATGAACTATTTATTACTTTTTATAAATTTTTGATTTTATTTACTTTTTCCACTTAGGGCTATACTATTCGAAACAGTGGAACTGTTTGGACTTTTGCCGAGGCAAAATGATCCAGGCAATCGATTGAAGTCAAAAAAATCTCAGTATTCTTAATAGTTTTTGAATTATGAACTATTTTTTACTTTATATAAATTTTTGATTTTATTTATTTTCTCCACTTACGGCTATACTATTCGAAACACTGGAACTGTTTGGACTTTTGCCGAGGCAAAATGATCCAGGCAATCGATTGAAGTCAAAAAAATCTCAGTATTCTTAATAGTTTTTGAATTATGAACTATTTTTTACTTTTTATAAATTTTTGATTTTATTTATTTTCTCCACTTACGGCTATACTATTCGAAACACTGGAACTGTTTGGACCTTTGCCGAGGCAAAATGATCCAGGCAATCGATTGAAGTCAAAAAAATCTCAGTATTCTTAATAGTTTTTGAATTATGAACTATTTATTACTTTTTATAAATTTTAGATTTTATTTATTTTTTCCACTTACGGCTATACTATATTTGAAACAGTGGAACAATTTGGACCTTTGCCGATGCAAAATGATCCAGGCAATCGATTGAAGTTTAAAAAAATCGCAGTATTCATAATAGTTTTTGAATTATGAACTATTTATTACTTTTTATAAATTTTTGATTTTATTTATTTTTTCCACTGACGGCTATACTATTCGAAACAGTGGAACTGTTTGGACACTTGCCAATGCAAAATGATCCAGGTAATCGATTGAAGTCAAAAAAATCTCAGTATTCCTAATAGTTTTTGAATTATGAACTATTTCTTACTTTTTATAAATTTTTGATTTTATTTATTTTCTCCACTTACTGCTATCCTATTCGAAACAGTGGAACTGTTTGGACACTTGCCAATGCAAAATGATCCAGGTAATCGATTGAAGTCAAAAAAATCTCAGTATTCCTAATAGTTTTTGAGTTATGAACTATTTTTTACTTTTTATAAATTTTTGATTTTATTTATTTTTTCCACTTACGGCTATACTATATTCGAAAGAGTGGAACTATTTGGACCTTTGCCGATGCAAAATGATCCGGGCAATCGATTGATGACAAAAAAATCGCAGTATTCCTAATAGTTTTTGAATTATGAACTATTTTTTACCTATTATAAATTTTTGATTTTATTTATTTTCTCCACTTACGGCTATACTATTCGACACAGTGGAACTTTTTGGACCTTTGCCGATGAAAAATGATCCAGGCACTCGATTGAAGTTCAAAAAAATCGCAGTATTTCTAAGAGTTTTTGAATTATGAACTATTTTTTACTTTTTATAAATTTTTGATTTTATTTATTTTCTCCACTTACGGCTATACTATTCGAAACAGTGGAACTGTTTCGACCCTTGCCGATGCAAAATGATCCAGGCAATCGATTGAAGTCAAAAAAATCTTAGTATTCCTAATAGTTTTTGAATTATGAACTATTTTTTACTTTTTATAAATTTTTGATTTTATTTATTTTCTCCACTTACGGATATACTATTCGAAACACTGGAACTGTTTGGACCTTTGCCGAGGCAAAATGATCCAGGCAATCGATTGAAGTCAAAAAAATCTCTGTATTCCTAATAATTTTTGAATTATGAACTATTTTTTACTTTTTATAAATTTTTGATTTTATTTATTTTTTCCACTTACGGCTATACTATTCGAAACAGTGAAACTGTTTCGACCCTTCCGATGCAAAATGATCCAGGCAATCGATTGAAGTCAAAAAAATCTCAGTATTCCTAATAGTTCTTGAATTATGAACTATTTATTACTTTTTATAAATTTTTGATTTTATTTATTTTTTCCACTTACGGCTATACTATATTGGAAACAGTGGAACAATTTGGACACTTGCCGATGTAAAATGATTCAGGTAATCGATTGAAGTCAAAAAAATCTCAGTATTCCTAATAGTTTTTGAATTATGAAGTATTTTTTACTTTTTATAAATTTTTGATTTTATTTATTTTTTCCACTTACGGCTATACTATATTCGAAAGAGTGGAACTATTTGGACCTTTGCCGATGCAAAATGATCCAGGCAATCGATTGAAGTTCAAAAAAATCGCAGTATTTCTAATAGTTTTTGAATTATGAACTATTTTTTACTTTTTATAAATTTTTGATTTTATTTATTTTTTCCACTTACGGCTATACTATATTCGAAAGAGTGGAACTATTTGGACCTTTGCCGATGCAAAATGATCCGGGCAATCGATTGATGACAAAAAAATCGCAGTATTCCTAATAGTTTTTGAATTATGAACTATTTTTTACCTATTATAAATTTTTGATTTTATTTATTTTCTCCACTTACGGCTATACTATTCGACACAGTGGAACTTTTTGGACCTTTGCCGATGAAAAATGATCCAGGCACTCGATTGAAGTTCAAAAAAATCGCAGTATTTCTAAGAGTTTTTGAATTATGAACTATTTTTTACTTTTTATAAATTTTTGATTTTATTTATTTTCTCCACTTACGGCTATACTATTCGAAACAGTGGAACTGTTTCGACCCTTGCCGATGCAAAATGATCCAGGCAATCGATTGAAGTCAAAAAAATCTTAGTATTCCTAATAGTTTTTGAATTATGAACTATTTTTTACTTTTTATAAATTTTTGATTTTATTTATTTTCTCCACTTACGGCTATACTATTCGAAACGGTGGAACTATTTGGACCTTTGCCGATGCAAAATGATCCAGGCAATCGATTGAAGTTTAAAAAAATCGCAGTATTTCTAATAGTTTTTGAACTATGAACTATTTTTTACTTTTTATAAATTTTTGATTTTATATATTTTCTCCACTTACGGCTATACTATTCGAAACAGTGAAACTGTTTCGACCCTTCCGATGCAAAATGATCCAGGCAATCGATTGAAGTCAAAAAAATCTCAGTATTCCTAATAGTTTTTGAATTATGAACTATTTATTACTTTTTATAAATTTTTGATTTTATTTATTTTTTCCACTTACGGCTATACTATATTGGAAACAGTGGAACAATTTGGACACTTGCCGATGTAAAATGATTCAGGTAATCGATTGAAGTCAAAAAAATCTCAGTATTCCTAATAGTTTTTGAATTATGAAGTATTTTTTACTTTTTATAAATTTTTGATTTTATTTATTTTTTCCACTTACGGCTATACTATATTCGAAAGAGTGGAACTATTTGGACCTTTGCCGATGCAAAATGATCCAGGCAATCGATTGAAGTTCAAAAAAATCGCAGTATTTCTAATAGTTTTTGAATTATAAACTATTTTTTACTTTTTATAAGTTTTTGATTTTATTTATTTTTTCCACTTACGGCTATACTATATTCGAAAGTGTAGAACTATTTGGACCTCTGCCGATGCAAAATGATCCAGGCAATCGATTGAAGTTCAAAAAAATCGCAGTATTCCTAATAGTTTTTGAATTATGAACTATTTTTTACTTTTTATAAATTTTTGATTTTATTTATTTTTTCCACTTACGGCTATACTATATTCAAAACAGTGGAACTATTTGGACCTTTGCCGATGCAAAATGATCCAAGCAATCGATTGAAGTCAAAAAAATCGCAGTATTCCTAATAGTTCTTGAATTATGAACTATTTTTTACTTTTTATAAATTTTTGATTTTATTTATTTTCTCCACTTACGGCTATACTATTCGAAACAGTGGAACTGTTTCGACCCTTGCCGATGCAAAATGATCCAGGCAATCGATTGAAATTCAAAAAAATCGCAGTATTTCTAATAGTTTTTGAATTATAAACTATTTTTTACTTTTTATAAATTTTTGATTTTATTTATTGTTTCCACTTACGGCTATACTATATTCGAAAGAGTGGAACTATTTGGACCTCTGCCGATGCAAAATGATCTAGGCAACCGATTGATGTCAAAAAAATTGCAGTATTCCTAATAGTTTTTGAATTATGAACTATTTTTTACTTTTTATAAATTTTTGATTTTATTTATTTTCTCCACTTACGGCTATACTATTCGAAACAGTAGAACTCTTTCGACCTTTGCCGATGCAAAATGATCCAGGCAATCGATTGAAGTCAAAAAAATCTCAGTATTCCTAATAGTTTTTGAATTATGAACTATTTTTTACTTATTATAAATTTTTGATTTTATTTATTTTTTCCACTAACGGCTATACTATATTCGAAACAGTGGAACTATTTGGACCTTTGCCGATGCAAAATGATCCAGGCAATCGATTGAAGTTCAAAAAAATCGCAGTATTCCTAATAGTTTTTGAATTATGAACTATTTTTTACTTTTTATAAATTTTTGATTTTATTAATTTTTTCCACTTACGGCTATACTATATTTGAAAGTGTGGAACTATTTGGACCTTTGCCGATGCAAAATGATCCAGGCAATCGACTGATGTCAAAAAAATCGCAGTATTCCTAATAGTTTTTGAATTATGAACTATTTTTTACTTTTTATAAATTTTTGATTTTATTAATTTTTTCCACTTACGGCTATACTATATTCAAAACAGTGGAACTATTTGGACCTTTGCCGATGCAAAATGATTTAGGCAATCGATTGAAGTTCAAAAAAATCGCAGTATTCCTAATAGTTTTTGAATTATGAACTATTTTTTACTTTTTATAAATTTTTGATTTTATTAATTTTTTCCACTTACGGCTATACTATATTTGAAAGAGTGGAACTATTTGGACCTTTGCCGATGCAAAATGATCCAGGCAATCGACTGATGTCAAAAAAATCGCAGTATTCCTAATAGTTTTTGAATTATGAACTATTTTTTACTTTTTATAAATTTTTGATTTTATTAATTTTTTCCACTTACGGCTATACTATATTCGAAAGAGTGGAACTATTTGGACGTTTACCGATGCAAAATGATCCGGGCAATCGATTGATGTCAAAAAAATCGCAGTATTCCTAATAGTTTTTGAATTATGTACTATTTTTTACTTTTTATAAATTTTTGATTTTATTTATTTTCTCCACTTACGGCTATACTATTCGAAACAGTGGAACTCTTTCGACCCTTGCCGATGCAAAATGATCCAGGCAATCGATTGAAGACAAAAAAATCTCAGTATTCCTAATAGTTTTTGAATTATGAACTATTTTTTACTTTTTATAAATTTTTGATTTTATTTATTTTTTCCACCAACGGCTATACTATATTCGAAACAGTGGAACTATTTGGACCTTTGCCGATGCAAAATGATCCAGGCAATCGATTGAAGTTCAAAAAAATCGCAGTATTCCTAATAGTTTTTGAATTATAAACTATTTTTTACTTTTTATAAATTTTTGATTTTATTTATTTTTTCCACTTACGGCTATACTATATTTGAAAGAGTGGAACTATTTGGAATTTTGCCGATGCAAAATGATCCAGGCAATCGACTGATGTCAAAAAAATCGCAGTATTCCTAATAGTTTTTGAATTATGAACTATTTTTTACTTTTTATAAATTTTTGATTTTATTTATTGTCTCCACTTACGGCTATACTATTCGAAACAGGGGAACTGTTTGGACTCTTGCCGATGCAAAATGATCCAGGTAATCGATTGAAGTCAAAAAAATCGCAGTATTCCTAACAGTTTTTGAATTATGAACTATTTTTTACTTTTTATAAATTTTTGATTTTATTTATTTTTTCCACTTACGGCTATACTATATTCGAAACAGTGGAACTATTTGGACCTTTGCCGATGCAAAATGATTCAGGCAATCGATTGAAGTCAAAAAAATCGCAATATTCCTAATAGTTTTTGAATTATGAACTATTTTTTACTTTTTATAAATTTTTTATTTTATTTATTTTCTCCACTTACGGCTATACTATTCGAAACAGTGGAACTGTTTGGACCTTTGCCGATGCAAAATGATCCAAATAATCGATTGGAGTCAAAAAAATCGCAGTATTCCTAATAGTTTTTGAATTATGAACTATTTTTTACTTTTTATAAATTTTTGATTTTATTTATTTTCTCCACTTACGGCTATACTATTCGAAACAGTGGAACTGTTTGGACCTTTGCCGATGCAAAATGATCCAGGTAATCGATTGAAGTTATAAAAATCGCAGTATTCCTTATAGTTTTTGAATTATGAACTATTTTTTACTATTTATAAATTTTTGATTTTATTTATTTTTTCCACTTACGGCTCTACTATTCGAAACAATGGAACTATTTCGAACCTTGCCGATGCAAAATGATCCAGGCAATCGATTGAAGTCAAAAAAATCTCAGTATTCCTAATAGTTTTTGAATTATGAACTATTATTTACTTTTTATAAATTTTTGATTTTATTTATTTTCTCGACTTATTCTTCATCAAAAACACGACTAATGTCTCAGTTTGGATAAAAACGCTTTACCTGGAGCCATTTTTTGCTTAACGAACCGAATACAATTTAGTAAATCAGACTGAGAATGCTTTAGTCTGGATCAA
This sequence comes from Tribolium freemani, assembly GCA_939628115.1. Lineage (NCBI taxonomy): Eukaryota > Metazoa > Arthropoda > Insecta > Coleoptera > Tenebrionidae > Tribolium > Tribolium freemani. The sequence goes on from OW626784.1 coordinate 15,359,963, forward strand.
AAGAACGATTTTTATTAAAATTTAAAAGAAAACGACTAATTTCGAAATATTATTTACACAGAAACGAGTCAAACACGAGTTAAACTTAAACAAAACAGACTGTAAACGTTTTATGTCGCTTCAAAAGAACGATTCATATTATAATTTGGAAGAAACCTGCTTATTTCGGCAGCTTTTTTGCTTAGAAACGAGTAAAACCTTACCAAACCAAACTAAAAACATCTTATTTCGCCTCAAAAACACCATTAATGTTATAGTTTAAAAAAAAACACCTTATTTGGGTCTGCTTTTGCATAAAGAAACGAGTATAATTTAATAAAACAGACTGAGAACTTTCTAGATTAGTTTGAAGGAACGATTAAATTTATAATTTTGAAGAAAAGAACTCAATTCGAAGGATTCGTCTTCTTCTTCTTCTTCTTATTATTATTATTATTACTATTATTATTATTATTATTATTATTGTTATTATTATTATTATTATTATTATTATTATTATTATTATTATTATTATTATTATTATTATTATTATTATTATTATTACTATCATTATTATTATTATTATTATTATACATTTTTTTTATTATTATTTTAATAATAATTTAAAACCAACTATAACTTTCGAATAGTGAACGGTTTATGCACCTGTTGGTAAGAACATTGTTAATTTTTGACAAATATTTGCTTAAAAACCTGAAGACTTACACAAAGCAAATTGAAAACATCTTATTCAAGTTCAAAATAACAAATAATGTTATAGTTTTGATAAAAACAGATTATTTTGGACGTTTATTAGCTTTGAAACGAGCAAACGTTTACAAGACATACTGAAAACGCTTTAATCAGGCTCAAAAGAACGAATTATGCTATAGTTTGAACAAAAAGGGCTTATTCCGTACGATCGATTGCCTAAATAAACGAGTATATTTAATAAAACAGAGTGAAAACGCTTTATTCTGGCTCAAAAGAACGATTGATGCATGAATTTGGAAGCAAATGGCTTATTTCGAAACATTTTTTGCTTAGAATCCAGTAAAACATACACAAATTGAGCCGAAAACGTCTTAGTTCGCTTCAGAAAAGCGATATATATTATAATTCGAAAGAAAACGGCTTATTTCGAACGATTCTTATCTTTGAAACCAGCAAACGTTTAAAAAGCATACTAAAAACGCTCTATTCAGGCTCAGAAGAACGAATTATGTTATAGTTTAAACAAAAACGGCAAATTTCAGACTATTTTTTGCTTAACGAAACGAGAATATTTAATAAAACACACTGAAAACGCTATATCCTTGCTCAAAAAAACGATAAATGCAATAATTTAGAAGCAAAGGGAAAATTTCGAAGGTTTTTTTTGCTTAGAATCCAGTAAAACTTATGCAAATCCCACCGAAAACGTCTAAGTTCGCTTCAAAAAAGCGATATATATTATAATTCGAAAGAAAACGGCTTATTTCAAACGACTCTTAGCTTCGAAACCAGCAAACGTTTACAAAACATACTGCAAACGCTTTATTCTGGCTCAAAAGAACGAATTATATTATAGTTTGAACAAAAACAGAAAATTTCAGACAATTTTTTGCTTAAAGAAACGAGTATATTTAATAAAACAGACCGAAAACGCTTTATTCTTGCTCAAAAGAACGATTGATGCAATAATTTGAAAGCAAATGGCTAATTTCGAAAGATTATTTATTTAGAATCCAGTAAAACTTATGTAAATCGAGCCGAAAACGTCTTAGTTCGCTTCAAATAAGCGATACATATTATAATTCGAAAGAAAACGGCTTATTTCGAACGATTCTTAGCTTCGAAACCAGCAAACGTTTACAAAACATACTAAAAACGCTCAATTCAGGCTCAAAAGAACCAATTATGTTATAGTTTAAACTAAAACGGCAAATTTCAGACTATTTTTCGCTTAAAGAAACGAGTATATTTAATGAAACAGACTCAAAACTCTTTATTCTTGCTCAAAAGAACGAATTATGTTATAGATTTAAAAAAAACGGTTTATTTCAAACTATTCTTGGCTTCAAATTAAGCAAACTTTAATAAAGCAGAGTGAAAACGTTTTATTGTCACAAGAAACCAGTTCAAGCACTAATTAAAACCAATCCTGGGAGATTTCTCGATTTTAAGAAAAGAAATTGTCTAAAATTAAGGTTTTTCTTTAAAATTAGTGCCTTTTCTCGTTTCTAAGCAAAGAATCTACCGAGAGAATTCATTCATTCAAACTATTGAATAATTTGTACTTTTGTGCTTAAATAAGTCGCTTTTCTACAAACTGTAACATAGATCGTCTTTTTGAGGCGTTTGCTGGTTTTGGAGCTAAGAATCTTTCGAAATAAGCCGTTTTCTTTCGAATTATAATATATATCGCTTTTTTGAAGCGAAATAAAACGTTTTTGGCCCGATTTGTAGTTTTGCTGGATTCTAAGCAAAAAAACCTTCGAAATATTCCCTTTGCTTCCAAATTATTGCATCAATCGTTCTGATGAGCTAGAATAAAGCGTTTTCTGTCTGCTTTATTAAATATACTCGATTCTTTAAGCAAAAAATTGTTTGAAATTCACTGTTTTTGATCAAACTATAACATAATTCGTTCCTTTGAGCCAGAATAAAGCGTTTTCAGTATGTTTTGTAAACGTTTGCTGTTTTCAAAGCTCAGAATCGTTCGAAATAAGCAGCTTTCTTTCGAATTATAATTTATGTCGCTTTTTTGAAGCGAAATAAAACGTTTTCGGCCCGATTTGTATAAGTTTTGCTGGATTCTAAGCAAAAAAAACCTTCGAAATATTCCCTTTGCTTCCAAATTATTGCATCAATCGTTCTTTTGAGCAAGAATAAAGCGTTTTCAGTCTGTTTTATTAAATATACTCGCTTCTATAAGCAAAAAATAGTCTGAAATTTGCCGTTTTTGTTTAAACTATAACATAATTCGTTCTTCTGAGCCTGAATAGAGCGTTTTCAGTATGTTTTGTAAACGTTTGCTGTTTTCAAATCTTAGAATCGTTCGAAATAAGCCGCTTTCTTTCGAATTATGATTTATATCGCTTTTTTGAAGCGAAATAAAACGTTTTCGACCTGATTTGTATAAGTTTTACTGGATTCTAAGCAAAAAAACCTTCAAAATATTTCCTTTGTTTCCAAATTATTGCATTAATCGTTCTTTTGAGCAAGAATAAAGCGTTTTCAGTGTGTTTTATTAAATATACTCATTTCTTTAAGCAAAAAATAGTCTTAAATTTGCCGTTTTTGTTTAAACTATAACATAATTCGTTCTTCTGAGACTGAATAGAGGGTTTTCAGTATGTTTTGTAAACGTTTGCTGGTTTAGAAGCTAAGAATCGTTCGAAATAAGCAGTTTTCTTTCGAATTATAATATATATATCGATTTTTGAAGCGAACTACGACGTTTTCGGCTCCATTTGTGTTAGTTTTCCTGGATTCTAAGCAAATAATCTTTCGAAATAAGCCACTTGTTTCCAAATTATTGCATCAATCGTTCTTTTGAGCCAGAATAAAGCGTTTTCAGTCTGTTTTATTAAATATACTCGTTTCTTTAAGCAAAAAATTGTCTGAAATTCACTGTTTTTGTACGATCTATGACATAATTCGATTTTTTGGGCCAGAATAAAGCCTTTTCAGTATGCTTTGTAAACGTTTGCTGGTTTCAAAGCTAAGAGTCGTTCGAAATAAACCGTTTTCTTTCGAATTATAATATATATCGCTTTTTTTAAGCTAACTAAGACGTTTTCGGCTCGGTTTGTATAAGTTTTACTGGATTCTAAGCAAAAAATCTTTCGAAATAAGCCATTTGCTTCCAAATTATTGCATCAATCGTTCTTTTGAGCCTGAATAAAACGTTTTCAGTATGTCTTGTAAACGTTTGCTCGTTTCAAAGCTAATAAACGTCCAAAATAAGCTGTTTTTATCGAAACTATAACATAATTTGTTATTTTGAACTAGAATAAGATGTTTTCAATTTGCTTTGTGTAAGTCTTCAGGTTTTTAAGCAAATATTTGTCAAAAATTAACCATGTTCTTAGAAACTGGTGCATAAACCGTTCACTATTCGAAGTTATAGTTGGTTTTAAAATATTAAAATAATAATAAAAAATATATGTATAATAATAATAATAATAATGAAATTGTAATAATAATAATAATAATAATAATAATAATAATAATAATAATAATAATAATAATAATAATAATAATAATAATAATAATAATAATAATAATAATAACAATAGTAATAATAATAATAATAAGAAGAAGGAGAAGAAGGAGAAGAAGACGAATCCTTCGAATTGAGTTCTTTTCTTCAAAATTATAAATTTAATCGTTCCTTCAAACTAATCTAGAAAGTTCTCAGTCTGTTTTATTAAATTATACTCGTTTCTTTATGCAAAAGCAGACCCAAATAAGGTGTTTCTTTTAAACTGTAACATTAATGGTGTTTTTGAGGCGAAATAAGATGTTTTTAGTTTGGTTTGGTAAGGTTTTACTCGTTTCTAAGTAAAAAAGCTGCCGAAATAAGCAGGTTTCTTCCAAATTATAATATGAATCGTTTTTTTGAAGTGACATAAAACGTTTACAGTCTGTTTTGTTTAAGTTTAACTCGTGTTTGACTCGTTTCTGTGTAAATAATATTTCGAAATTAGTCGTTTTTTTTTAAATTTTAATAAAAATCGTTCTTTTGATCCAGACTAAAGTATTCTCAGTCTGATTTACTAAATTATATTCGGTTCGTTAAGCAAAAAATGGCACTAAGTAAAGCGTTTTTATCCAAACTGAGACATTAGTCGTGTTTTTGATGAAGAATTAGTCGAGAAAATAAATAAAATCAAAAATTTGTAAAAAGTAAAAAATAGTTCATAATTCAAAAATTATTAGGAATACTGAGAATTTTTTGACTTCAATCGATTGCCTGGATCATTTTGCATCGGCAAGGGTCGAAACAGTTCCATTGTTTCGAATAGTATAGCCGTAAGTGGAGAAAATATATAAAATAAAAAATTTATAAAAAGTAAAAAATACTTCATAATTCAAAAACTATTAGGAATACTGCGATGTTTTTGACTTCAATCGATTGCCTGGATCATTTTGCATCGGCAAGGATCGAAACAGTTCCACTGTTTCGAATAGTATAGCCGTGAGTGGAGAAAATAAATTAAATCAAAAATTTATAAAAAGTAAAAAATAGTTAATAATTCAAAAACTATTAGGAATACTGCGATTTTTTTTGACTTCAATCGATTGCCTGGATCATTTTGCTTCGGCAAAAGTCCAAATGGTTCCACTGTTTCGAATAGTAAAGCCGTAAGTGGAAAAAATAAATAGAATCAAAAATTTATAAAAAATAAAAAATAGTTCATAATTCAAAAACTTTTAGGAATACTGAGATTTTTTTGACTTCAATCGATTGCCTGGATCATTTTGCATCGGCAAGGGTCGAAACAGTTCCACTGTTTCGAATAGTATAGCCGTAAGTGGAGAAAATAAATAAAATCAAAAATTTATAAAAAGTAAAAAATAGTTTATAATTCAAAAACTATTAGGTATACTGCGATTTTTTTGACTTCAATTGATTATCTGGATCATTTTGCATCGGCAAAGGTCCAAACAGTTCCACTGTTTCGAATAGTAGAGCCGTAAGTGGAAAAAATAAATAAAATCAAAAATTTATAAAAAATAAAAAATAGTTCATAATTCAAAAACTATTAGGAATATTGCGATTTTTTTGACTTCAATCGATTGCCTGAATCATTGTGCATCGGCAAAGGTCCAAATAGTTCCACTGTTTCGAATATAGTATAGCCGTATGTGGAGACAATAAATAAAATCAAAAATTTATAAAAAGTAAAAAATAGTTCATAATTCAAAAACTATTAGGAATACTGCGATTTTTTTGACATCAGTCGATTGCCTGGATCATTTTGCATCGGCAAAGGTCCAAATAGTTCCACTCTTTCGAATATAGTATAGCCGTAAGTAGAAAAAATAAATAAAATCAAAAATTTATAAAAAATAAAAAATAGTTCATAATTCAAAAACTATTAGGAATATTGCGATTTTTTTGACTTCAATCGATTGCCTGAATCATTGTGCATCGGCAAAGGTCCAAATAGTTCCACTGTTTCGAATATAGTATAGCCGTAAGAGGAAAAAATAAATAAAATCAAAAATTTATAAAAAGTAAAAAATAGTTCATAATTCAAAAACTATTAGGAATACTGCGATTTTTTTGACTCCAATCGATTAGCTGGATTATTTTGCATCGGCAAAGGTCCAAACAGTTCCACTGTTTCGAATAGTGTAGCCGTAAGTGGAGAAAATAAATAAAATCAAAAATTTATAAAAAGTAAAAAATATTTCATAATTCAAAAACTATTAGGAATACTGCGATTTTTTTGACATCAACCGATTGCCTGGATCATTTTGCTTCGGCAAAAGTCCAAATAGTTCCACTGTATCGAATAGTAGAGCCGTAAGTGGAAAAAATAAATAAAATCAAAAATTTATAAAAAATAAAAAATAGTTCATAATTCAAAAACTATTAGGAATATTGCGATTTTTTTGACTTCAATCGATTGCCTGAATCATTGTGCATCGGCAAAGTTCTAAATAGTTCCACTGTTTCGAATATAGTATAGCCGTAAGTGGAAAAAATAAATAAAATCAAAAATTTATAAAAAGTAAAAAATAGTTCATAATTCAAAAACTATTAGGAGTACTGCGATTTTTTTGACTTCAATCGATTACCTGGATCATTTTGCATCGGCAAGAGTCCAAACAGTTCCATTGTTTCGAATAGTATAGCCGTATGTGGAGACAATAAATAAAATCAAAAATTTATAAAAAGTAAAAAATAGTTCATAATTCAAAAACTATTAGGAATACTGCGATTTTTTTGACATCAGTCGATTGCCTGGATCATTTTGCATCGGCAAAGGTCCAAATAGTTCCACTCTTTCGAATATAGTATAGCCGTAAGTGGAAAAAATAAATAAAATCAAAAATTTATAAAAAATAAAAAATAGTTCATAATTCAAAAACTATTAGGAATATTGCGATTTTTTTGACTTCAATCGATTGCCTGAATCATTGTGCATCGGCAAAGGTCCAAATAGTTCCACTGTTTCGAATATAGTATAGCCGTAAGTGGAAAAAATAAATAAAATCAAAAATTTATAAAAAGTAAAAAATAGTTCATAATTCAAAAACTATTAGGAGTACTGCGATTTTTTTGACTTCAATCGATTACCTGGATCATTTTGCATCGGCAAGAGTCCAAACAGTTCCATTGTTTCGAATAGTATAGCCGTATGTGGAGACAATAAATAAAATCAAAAATTTATAAAAAGTAAAAAATAGTTCATAATTCAAAAACTATTAGGAATACTGCGATTTTTTTGACATCAGTCGATTGCCTGGATCATTTTGCATCGGCATAGGTCCAAATAGTTCCACTCTTTCGAATATAGTATAGCCGTAAGTGAAAAAAATAAATAAAATCAAAAATTTATATAAAGTAAAAAATAGTTCATAATTCAAAAACTATTAGGAATACTGAGATTTTTTTGACTTCAATCGGTTGCGTGGATCATTTTGCATCGGCAAAGGTCCAAACAGTTCCACTGTTTTGAATAGTATAGCCGTAAGTGGAGAAAATAAATAAAATCAAAAATTTATAAAAAGTAAAAAATAGTTCATAATTCAAAAACTATTAGGAGTACTGCGATTTTTTTGACTTCAATCGATTACCTGGATTATTATGCATCGGCAAATGTCCAAATAGTTCCACTCTTTCGAATATAGTATAGCCGTAAGTGAAAAAAATAAATAAAATCAAAAATTTATATAAAGTAAAAAATAGTTCATAATTCAAAAACTATTAGGAATACTGAGATTTTTTTGACTTCAATCGGTAGCGTGGATCATTTTGCATCGGCAAAGGTCCAAATAGTTCCACTGTTTCGAATATAGTGTAGCCGTAAGTGGAAAAAATAAATAAAATCAAAAATTTATAAAAAGTAAAAAATAGTTCATAATTCAAAAACTATTAGGAGTACTGCGATTTTTTTGACTTCAATCGATTACCTGGATCATTTTGCATCGGCAAGAGTCCAAACAGTTCCATTGTTTCGAATAGTATAGCCGTATGTGGAGACAATAAATAAAATCAAAAATTTATAAAAAGTAAAAAATAGTTCATAATTCAAAAACTATTAGGAATACTGCGATTTTTTTGACATCAGTCGATTGCCTAGATCATTTTGCATCGGCAAAGGTCCAAATAGTTCCACTCTTTCGAATATAGTATAGCCGTAAGTGGAAAAAATAAATAAAATCAAAAATTTATAAAAAGTAAAAAATAGTTCATAATTCAAAAACTATTAGGAATACTGAGATTTTTATGACTTCAATCGATTACCTGGATCATTTTGCATCGGCAAGTGTCCAAACACTTCCACTGTTTCGAATAGTATAGCCGTAAGTGGAGAAAATAAATAAAATCAAAAATTTATAAAAAGTAAAAAATAGTTCATAATTCAAAAACTGTTAGGAATACTGCGCTTTTTTTGACTTCAATCGATTACCTGGATTATTATGCATCGGCAAATGTCCAAATAGTTCCACTCTTTCGAATATAGTATAGCCGTAAGTGAAAAAAATAAATAAAATCAAAAATTTATATAAAGTAAAAAATAGTTCATAATTCAAAAACTATTAGGAATACTGAGATTTTTTTGACTTCAATCGGTTGCGTGGATCATTTTGTATCGGCAAAGGTCCAAACAGTTCCACTGTTTTGAATAGTATAGCCGTAAGTGGAGAAAATAAATAAAATCAAAAATTTATAAAAAGTAAAAAATAGTTCATAATTCAAAAACTATTAGGAATACTGCGATTTTTTTGACTTCAATCGATTGCCTGGATCATTTTGCATCGGCAAAGGTCCAAATAGTTCCACTGTTTCGAATATAGTATAGCCGTAAGTGGAGAAAATAAATAAAATCAAAAATTTATAAAAAGTAAAAAATAGTTCATAATTCAAAAACTATTAGGAATACTGGGATTTTTTTGACTTCAATCGATTGCTTGGATCATTTTGCATCGGCAAAGATCCAAATAGTTCCACTGTTTCGAATAGTATAGCCGTAAGTGGAAAAAATAAATAAAATCAAAAATTTATAAAAAGTAAATAATAGTTCATAATTCAAAAACTATTAGGAATACTAAGAATTTTTTTGACTTCAATCGATTGCCTGGATCATTTTGCATCGGCAAGGGTCGAAACAGTTCCACTGTTTCGAATAGTATAGCCGTAAGTGGAGAAAATAAATAAAATCAAAAATTTATAAAAAGTAAAAAATAGTTCATAATTCAAAAACTATTAGGAATACTGCGATTTTTTTGACTTCAATCGATTGCCTGGATCATTTTGCATCGGCAAAGGTCCAAATAGTTCCACTGTTTCGAATATAGTATAGCCGTAAGTGGAGAAAATAAATAAAATCAAAAATTTATATAAAGTAAAAAATAGTTCATAATTCAAAAACTATTAGGAATACTGAGATTTTTTTGACTTCAATCGGTTGCGTGGATCATTTTGTATCGGCAAAGGTCCAAACAGTTCCACTGTTGTGAATATAGTATAGCCGTAATTGGAAAAAATAAATAAAATCAAAAATTTATAAAAAGTAAAAAATAGTTCATAATTCAAAAACTATTAGGAATACTGCGATTTTTTTGAACTTCAGACGATTGCCTGAATCATTTTGCATCGGCAAAGGTCCAAATAGTTCCACTGTTGTGAATATAGTATAGCCGTAAGTGGAAAAAATAAATAAAATCAAAAATTTATAAAAAGTAAAAAATAGTTCATAATTCAAAAACTATTAGGAATACTGCTATTTTTTTGAACTTCAATCGATTGCCTGGATCATTTTGCATCGGCAAAGGTCCAAATAGTTCCACTGTTTCGAATATAGTATAGCCGTAAAAGGAAAAAATAAATAAAATCAAAAATTTATAAAAAGTAAAAAATAGTTCATAATTCAAAAACTATTAGGAATACTGAGATTTTTTTGACTTCAATCGATTGCCTGGATCATTTTGCATCGGCAAGGGTCGAAAGAGTTCCACTGTTTTGAATAGTATAGCCGTAAGTGGAGAAAATATATAAAATCAAAAATTTATAAAAAGTAAAGTATAGTTTATAATTCAAAAACTATTAGGAGTACTGAGATTTTTTTGACTTCAATCGATTGCCTGGATCATTTTGCATCGGCAAGGGTCGAAAGAGTTCCACTGTTTCGAATAGTATAGCCGTAAGTGGAGAAAATAAATAAAATCAAAAATTTATAAAAAGTAAAAAATAGTTCATAATTCAAAAACTATTAGGAGTACTGCGATTTTTTTGACTTCAATCGATTACCTGGATCATTTTGCATCGGCAAGAGTCCAAACAGTTCCATTGTTTCGAATAGTATAGCCGTATGTGGAGACAATAAATAAAATCAAAAATTTATAAAAAGTAAAAAATAGTTCATAATTCAAAAACTATTAGGAGTACTGCGATTTTTTTGACTTCAATCGATTACCTGGATCATTTTGCATCGGCAAGAGTCCAAACAGTTCCATTGTTTCGAATAGTATAGCCGTATGTGGAGACAATAAATAAAATCAAAAATTTATAAAAAGTAAAAAATAGTTCATAATTCAAAAACTATTAGGAATACTGCGATTTTTTTGACATCAGTCGATTGCCTGGATCATTTTGCATCGGCATAGGTCCAAATAGTTCCACTCTTTCGAATATAGTATAGCCGTAAGTGGAAAAAATAAATAAAATCAAAAATTTATAAAAAGTAAAAAATAGTTCATAATTCAAAAACTATTAGGAATACTGAGATTTTTATGACTTCAATCGATTACCTGGATCATTTTGCATCGGCAAGTGTCCAAACACTTCCACTGTTTCGAATAGTATAGCCGTAAGTGGAGAAAATAAATAAAATCAAAAATTTATAAAAAGTAAAAAATAGTTCATAATTCAAAAACTATTAGGAATACTGCGCTTTTTTTGACTTCAATCGATTACCTGGATTATTATGCATCGGCAAATGTCCAAATAGTTCCACTCTTTCGAATATAGTATAGCCGTAAGTGAAAAAAATAAATAAAATCAAAAATTTATATAAAGTAAAAAATAGTTCATAATTCAAAAACTATTAGGAATACTGAGATTTTTTTGACTTCAATCGGTTGCGTGGATCATTTTGCATCGGCAAAGGTCCAAACAGTTCCACTGTTTTGAATAGTATAGCCGTAAGTGGAGAAAATAAATAAAATCAAAAATTTATAAAAAGTAAAAAATAGTTCATAATTCAAAAACTATTAGGAGTACTGCGATTTTTTTGACTTCAATCGATTACCTGGATTATTATGCATCGGCAAATGTCCAAATAGTTCCACTCTTTCGAATATAGTATAGCCGTAAGTGAAAAAAATAAATAAAATCAAAAATTTATATAAAGTAAAAAATAGTTCATAATTCAAAAACTATTAGGAATACTGAGATTTTTTTGACTTCAATCGGTAGCGTGGATCATTTTGCATCGGCAAAGGTCCAAATAGTTCCACTGTTTCGAATATAGTGTAGCCGTAAGTGGAAAAAATAAATAAAATCAAAAATTTATAAAAAGTAAAAAATAGTTCATAATTCAAAAACTATTAGGAGTACTGCGATTTTTTTGACTTCAATCGATTACCTGGATCATTTTGCATCGGCAAGAGTCCAAACAGTTCCATTGTTTCGAATAGTATAGCCGTATGTGGAGACAATAAATAAAATCAAAAATTTATAAAAAGTAAAAAATAGTTCATAATTCAAAAACTATTAGGAATACTGCGATTTTTTTGACATCAGTCGATTGCCTAGATCATTTTGCATCGGCAAAGGTCCAAATAGTTCCACTCTTTCGAATATAGTATAGCCGTAAGTGGAAAAAATAAATAAAATCAAAAATTTATAAAAAGTAAAAAATAGTTCATAATTCAAAAACTATTAGGAATACTGAGATTTTTATGACTTCAATCGATTACCTGGATCATTTTGCATCGGCAAGTGTCCAAACACTTCCACTGTTTCGAATAGTATAGCCGTAAGTGGAGAAAATAAATAAAATCAAAAATTTATAAAAAGTAAAAAATAGTTCATAATTCAAAAACTGTTAGGAATACTGCGCTTTTTTTGACTTCAATCGATTACCTGGATTATTATGCATCGGCAAATGTCCAAATAGTTCCACTCTTTCGAATATAGTATAGCCGTAAGTGAAAAAAATAAATAAAATCAAAAATTTATATAAAGTAAAAAATAGTTCATAATTCAAAAACTATTAGGAATACTGAGATTTTTTTGACTTCAATCGGTTGCGTGGATCATTTTGTATCGGCAAAGGTCCAAACAGTTCCACTGTTTTGAATAGTATAGCCGTAAGTGGAGAAAATAAATAAAATCAAAAATTTATAAAAAGTAAAAAATAGTTCATAATTCAAAAACTATTAGGAATACTGCGATTTTTTTGACTTCAATCGATTGCCTGGATCATTTTGCATCGGCAAAGGTCCAAATAGTTCCACTGTTTCGAATATAGTATAGCCGTAAGTGGAGAAAATAAATAAAATCAAAAATTTATAAAAAGTAAAAAATAGTTCATAATTCAAAAACTATTAGGAATACTGGGATTTTTTTGACTTCAATCGATTGCTTGGATCATTTTGCATCGGCAAAGATCCAAATAGTTCCACTGTTTCGAATAGTATAGCCGTAAGTGGAAAAAATAAATAAAATCAAAAATTTATAAAAAGTAAATAATAGTTCATAATTCAAAAACTATTAGGAATACTAAGAATTTTTTTGACTTCAATCGATTGCCTGGATCATTTTGCATCGGCAAGGGTCGAAACAGTTCCACTGTTTCGAATAGTATAGCCGTAAGTGGAGAAAATAAATAAAATCAAAAATTTATAAAAAGTAAAAAATAGTTCATAATTCAAAAACTATTAGGAATACTGCGATTTTTTTGACTTCAATCGATTGCCTGGATCATTTTGCATCGGCAAAGGTCCAAATAGTTCCACTGTTTCGAATATAGTATAGCCGTAAGTGGAGAAAATAAATAAAATCAAAAATTTATATAAAGTAAAAAATAGTTCATAATTCAAAAACTATTAGGAATACTGAGATTTTTTTGACTTCAATCGGTTGCGTGGATCATTTTGTATCGGCAAAGGTCCAAACAGTTCCACTGTTGTGAATATAGTATAGCCGTAATTGGAAAAAATAAATAAAATCAAAAATTTATAAAAAGTAAAAAATAGTTCATAATTCAAAAACTATTAGGAATACTGCGATTTTTTTGAACTTCAGACGATTGCCTGAATCATTTTGCATCGGCAAAGGTCCAAATAGTTCCACTGTTGTGAATATAGTATAGCCGTAAGTGGAAAAAATAAATAAAATCAAAAATTTATAAAAAGTAAAAAATAGTTCATAATTCAAAAACTATTAGGAATACTGCTATTTTTTTGAACTTCAATCGATTGCCTGGATCATTTTGCATCGGCAAAGGTCCAAATAGTTCCACTGTTTCGAATATAGTATAGCCGTAAAAGGAAAAAATAAATAAAATCAAAAATTTATAAAAAGTAAAAAATAGTTCATAATTCAAAAACTATTAGGAATACTGAGATTTTTTTGACTTCAATCGATTGCCTGGATCATTTTGCATCGGCAAGGGTCGAAAGAGTTCCACTGTTTTGAATAGTATAGCCGTAAGTGGAGAAAATATATAAAATCAAAAATTTATAAAAAGTAAAGTATAGTTTATAATTCAAAAACTATTAGGAGTACTGAGATTTTTTTGACTTCAATCGATTGCCTGGATCATTTTGCATCGGCAAGGGTCGAAAGAGTTCCACTGTTTCGAATAGTATAGCCGTAAGTGGAGAAAATAAATAAAATCAAAAATTTATAAAAAGTAAAAAATAGTTCATAATTCAAAAACTATTAGGAGTACTGCGATTTTTTTGACTTCAATCGATTACCTGGATCATTTTGCATCGGCAAGAGTCCAAACAGTTCCATTGTTTCGAATAGTATAGCCGTATGTGGAGACAATAAATAAAATCAAAAATTTATAAAAAGTAAAAAATAGTTCATAATTCAAAAACTATTAGGAGTACTGCGATTTTTTTGACTTCAATCGATTACCTGGATCATTTTGCATCGGCAAGAGTCCAAACAGTTCCATTGTTTCGAATAGTATAGCCGTATGTGGAGACAATAAATAAAATCAAAAATTTATAAAAAGTAAAAAATAGTTCATAATTCAAAAACTATTAGGAATACTGCGATTTTTTTGACATCAGTCGATTGCCTGGATCATTTTGCATCGGCAAAGGTCCAAATAGTTCCACTCTTTCGAATATAGTATAGCCGTAAGTGGAAAAAATAAATAAAATCAAAAATTTATAAAAAATAAAAAATAGTTCATAATTCAAAAACTATTAGGAATATTGCGATTTTTTTGACTTCAATCGATTGCCTGAATCATTGTGCATCGGCAAAGGTCCAAATAGTTCCACTGTTTCGAATATAGTATAGCCGTAAGTGGAAAAAATTAATAAAATCAAAAATTTATAAAAAGTAAAAAATAGTTCATAATTCAAAAACTATTAGGAGTACTGCGATTTTTTTGACTTCAATCGATTACCTGGATCATTTTGCATCGGCAAGAGTCCAAACAGTTCCATTGTTTCGAATAGTATAGCCGTATGTGGAGACAATAAATAAAATCAAAAATTTATAAAAAGTAAAAAATAGTTCATAATTCAAAAACTATTAGGAATACTGCGATTTTTTTGACATCAGTCGATTGCCTGGATCATTTTGCATCGGCATAGGTCCAAATAGTTCCACTCTTTCGAATATAGTATAGCCGTAAGTGGAAAAAATAAATAAAATCAAAAATTTATAAAAAGTAAAAAATAGTTCATAATTCAAAAACTATTAGGAATACTGAGATTTTTATGACTTCAATCGATTACCTGGATCATTTTGCATCGGCAAGTGTCCAAACACTTCCACTGTTTCGAATAGTATAGCCGTAAGTGGAGAAAATAAATAAAATCAAAAATTTATAAAAAGTAAAAAATAGTTCATAATTCAAAAACTATTAGGAATACTGCGCTTTTTTTGACTTCAATCGATTACCTGGATTATTATGCATCGGCAAATGTCCAAATAGTTCCACTCTTTCGAATATAGTATAGCCGTAAGTGAAAAAAATAAATAAAATCAAAAATTTATATAAAGTAAAAAATAGTTCATAATTCAAAAACTATTAGGAATACTGAGATTTTTTTGACTTCAATCGGTTGCGTGGATCATTTTGCATCGGCAAAGGTCCAAACAGTTCCACTGTTTTGAATAGTATAGCCGTAAGTGGAGAAAATAAATAAAATCAAAAATTTATAAAAAGTAAAAAATAGTTCATAATTCAAAAACTATTAGGAGTACTGCGATTTTTTTGACTTCAATCGATTACCTGGATTATTATGCATCGGCAAATGTCCAAATAGTTCCACTCTTTCGAATATAGTATAGCCGTAAGTGAAAAAAATAAATAAAATCAAAAATTTATATAAAGTAAAAAATAGTTCATAATTCAAAAACTATTAGGAATACTGAGATTTTTTTGACTTCAATCGGTAGCGTGGATCATTTTGCATCGGCAAAGGTCCAAATAGTTCCACTGTTTCGAATATAGTGTAGCCGTAAGTGGAAAAAATAAATAAAATCAAAAATTTATAAAAAGTAAAAAATAGTTCATAATTCAAAAACTATTAGGAGTACTGCGATTTTTTTGACTTCAATCGATTACCTGGATCATTTTGCATCGGCAAGAGTCCAAACAGTTCCATTGTTTCGAATAGTATAGCCGTATGTGGAGACAATAAATAAAATCAAAAATTTATAAAAAGTAAAAAATAGTTCATAATTCAAAAACTATTAGGAATACTGCGATTTTTTTGACATCAGTCGATTGCCTAGATCATTTTGCATCGGCAAAGGTCCAAATAGTTCCACTCTTTCGAATATAGTATAGCCGTAAGTGGAAAAAATAAATAAAATCAAAAATTTATAAAAAGTAAAAAATAGTTCATAATTCAAAAACTATTAGGAATACTGAGATTTTTATGACTTCAATCGATTACCTGGATCATTTTGCATCGGCAAGTGTCCAAACACTTCCACTGTTTCGAATAGTATAGCCGTAAGTGGAGAAAATAAATAAAATCAAAAATTTATAAAAAGTAAAAAATAGTTCATAATTCAAAAACTGTTAGGAATACTGCGCTTTTTTTGACTTCAATCGATTACCTGGATTATTATGCATCGGCAAATGTCCAAATAGTTCCACTCTTTCGAATATAGTATAGCCGTAAGTGAAAAAAATAAATAAAATCAAAAATTTATATAAAGTAAAAAATAGTTCATAATTCAAAAACTATTAGGAATACTGAGATTTTTTTGACTTCAATCGGTTGCGTGGATCATTTTGTATCGGCAAAGGTCCAAACAGTTCCACTGTTTTGAATAGTATAGCCGTAAGTGGAGAAAATAAATAAAATCAAAAATTTATAAAAAGTAAAAAATAGTTCATAATTCAAAAACTATTAGGAATACTGCGATTTTTTTGACTTCAATCGATTGCCTGGATCATTTTGCATCGGCAAAGGTCCAAATAGTTCCACTGTTTCGAATATAGTATAGCCGTAAGTGGAGAAAATAAATAAAATCAAAAATTTATAAAAAGTAAAAAATAGTTCATAATTCAAAAACTATTAGGAATACTGGGATTTTTTTGACTTCAATCGATTGCTTGGATCATTTTGCATCGGCAAAGATCCAAATAGTTCCACTGTTTCGAATAGTATAGCCGTAAGTGGAAAAAATAAATAAAATCAAAAATTTATAAAAAGTAAATAATAGTTCATAATTCAAAAACTATTAGGAATACTAAGAATTTTTTTGACTTCAATCGATTGCCTGGATCATTTTGCATCGGCAAAGGTCCAAATAGTTCCACTGTTTCGAATATAGTATAGCCGTAAGTGGAGAAAATAAATAAAATCAAAAATTTATATAAAGTAAAAAATAGTTCATAATTCAAAAACTATTAGGAATACTGAGATTTTTTTGACTTCAATCGGTTGCGTGGATCATTTTGTATCGGCAAAGGTCCAAACAGTTCCACTGTTGTGAATATAGTATAGCCGTAATTGGAAAAAATAAATAAAATCAAAAATTTATAAAAAGTAAAAAATAGTTCATAATTCAAAAACTATTAGGAATACTGCGATTTTTTTGAACTTCAGACGATTGCCTGAATCATTTTGCATCGGCAAAGGTCCAAATAGTTCCACTGTTGTGAATATAGTATAGCCGTAAGTGGAAAAAATAAATAAAATCAAAAATTTATAAAAAGTAAAAAATAGTTCATAATTCAAAAACTATTAGGAATACTGCTATTTTTTTGAACTTCAATCGATTGCCTGGATCATTTTGCATCGGCAAAGATCCAAATAGTTCCACTGTTTCGAATATAGTATAGCCCTAAAAGGAAAAAATAAATAAAATCAAAAATTTATAAAAAGTAAAAAATAGTTCATAATTCAAAAACTATTAGGAATACTGAGATTTTTTTGACTTCAATCGATTGCCTGGATCATTTTGCATCGGCAAGGGTCGAAAGAGTTCCACTGTTTTGAATAGTATAGCCGTAAGTGGAGAAAATATATAAAATCAAAAATTTATAAAAAGTAAAGTATAGTTTATAATTCAAAAACTATTAGGAGTACTGAGATTTTTTTGACTTCAATCGATTGCCTGGATCATTTTGCATCGGCAAGGGTCGAAAGAGTTCCACTGTTTCGAATAGTATAGCCGTAAGTGGAGAAAATAAATAAAATCAAAAATTTATAAAAAGTAAAAAATAGTTCATAATTCAAAAACTATTAGGAATACTGCAATTTTTTTGACATCAATCGATTGCCTGGATCATTTTGCATCGGCAGAGGTCCAAATAGTTCCACTCTTTCGAATATAGTATAGCCGTAAGTGGAAAAAATAAATAAAATCAAAAATTTATAAAAAGTAAAAAATAGTTTATAATTCAAAAACTATAAGAAATACTGCTATTTTTTTGAACTTCAATCGATTGCCTGGATTATTTTGCATCGGCAAGGGTCGAAACAGTTCCACTGTTTCGAATAGTATAGCCGTAAGTGGAGAAATTAAATAAAATCAAAAATTTATAAAAAGTAAAAAATAGTTCATAATTCAAAAACTATTAGGAATACTGCGATTTTTTTGAACTTCAATCGATTGCCTGAATCATTTTGCATCGGCAAAAGTCCAAATAGTTCCACTGTTTTGAATATAGTATAGCCGTAAGTGGAAAAAATAAATAAAATCAAAAATTTATATAAAGTAAAAAATAGTTCATAATTCAAAAACTATTAGGAATACTGAGATTTTTTTGACTTCAATCGATTGCGTGGATCATTTTGCGTCGGCAAAGGTCCAAACAGTTCCACTGATTCGAATAGTATAGCCGTAAGTGGAGAAAATAAATTAAATCAAAAATTTATAAAAAGTAAAAAATAGTTCATAATTCAAAAACTATTAGGAATACTGCAATTTTTTTGACTTCAATCGATTGCTTGGATCATTTTGCATCGGCAAAGGTCCAAATAGTTCCATTGTTTCGAATAGTATAGCCGTAAAAATAAATAAAATCAAAAATTTATAAAAAGTAAATAATAGTTCATAATTCAAAAACTATTAGGAATACTGAGAATTTTTTTGACTTCAATCGATTGCCAGGATCATTTTGCATCGGCAAGGGTCGAAACAGTTCCACTGTTTCGAATAGTATAGCCGTAAGTGGAGAAATTAAATCAAATCAAAAATTTATAAAAATTAAAAAATAGTTCATAATTCAAAAACTATTAGGAATACTGCGATTTTTTTGAACTTCAATCGATTGCCTGAATCATTTTGCATCGGCAAAGGTCCAAATAGTTCCACTGTTTTGAATATAGTATAGCCGTAAGTGGAAAAAATAAATAAAATCAAAAATTTATAAATAGTAAAAAATAGTTCATAATTCAAAAACTATTAGGAATACTGCGATTTTTTTGAACTTCAATCGATTGCCTGGATCATTTTGCATCGGCAAAGGTCCAAATGGTTCTACTCTTTCGAATATAGTATAGCCGTAAGTGGAAAAAATAAATAAAATCAAAAATTTATAAAAAGTAAAAAATAGTTCATAATTCAAAAACTATTAGGAATACTGCGATTTTTTTGAACTTCAGACGATTGCCTGAATCATTTTGCATCGGCAAAGGTCCAAATAGTTCCACTGTTGTGAATATAGTATAGCCGTAAGTGGAAAAAATAAATAAAATCAAAAATTTATAAAAAGTAAAAAATAGTTCATAATTCAAAAACTATTAGGAATACTGCTATTTTTTTGAACTTCAATCGATTGCCTGGATCATTTTGCATCGGCAAAGATCCAAATAGTTCCACTGTTTCGAATATAGTATAGCCGTAAAAGGAAAAAATAAATAAAATCAAAAATTTATAAAAAGTAAAAAATAGTTCATAATTCAAAAACTATTAGGAATACTGAGATTTTTTTGACTTCAATCGATTGCCTGGATCATTTTGCATCGGCAAGGGTCGAAAGAGTTCCACTGTTTTGAATAGTATAGCCGTAAGTGGAGAAAATATATAAAATCAAAAATTTATAAAAAGTAAAGTATAGTTTATAATTCAAAAACTATTAGGAGTACTGAGATTTTTTTGACTTCAATCGATTGCCTGGATCATTTTGCATCGGCAAGGGTCGAAAGAGTTCCACTGTTTCGAATAGTATAGCCGTAAGTGGAGAAAATAAATAAAATCAAAAATTTATAAAAAGTAAAAAATAGTTCATAATTCAAAAACTATTAGGAATACTGCAATTTTTTTGACATCAATCGATTGCCTGGATCATTTTGCATCGGCAGAGGTCCAAATAGTTCCACTCTTTCGAATATAGTATAGCCGTAAGTGGAAAAAATAAATAAAATCAAAAATTTATAAAAAGTAAAAAATAGTTTATAATTCAAAAACTATAAGAAATACTGCTATTTTTTTGAACTTCAATCGATTGCCTGGATTATTTTGCATCGGCAAGGGTCGAAACAGTTCCACTGTTTCGAATAGTATAGCCGTAAGTGGAGAAATTAAATAAAATCAAAAATTTATAAAAAGTAAAAAATAGTTCATAATTCAAAAACTATTAGGAATACTGCGATTTTTTTGAACTTCAATCGATTGCCTGAATCATTTTGCATCGGCAAAAGTCCAAATAGTTCCACTGTTTTGAATATAGTATAGCCGTAAGTGGAAAAAATAAATAAAATCAAAAATTTATATAAAGTAAAAAATAGTTCATAATTCAAAAACTATTAGGAATACTGAGATTTTTTTGACTTCAATCGATTGCGTGGATCATTTTGCGTCGGCAAAGGTCCAAACAGTTCCACTGATTCGAATAGTATAGCCGTAAGTGGAGAAAATAAATTAAATCAAAAATTTATAAAAAGTAAAAAATAGTTCATAATTCAAAAACTATTAGGAATACTGCAATTTTTTTGACTTCAATCGATTGCTTGGATCATTTTGCATCGGCAAAGGTCCAAATAGTTCCATTGTTTCGAATAGTATAGCCGTAAAAATAAATAAAATCAAAAATTTATAAAAAGTAAATAATAGTTCATAATTCAAAAACTATTAGGAATACTGAGAATTTTTTTGACTTCAATCGATTGCCAGGATCATTTTGCATCGGCAAGGGTCGAAACAGTTCCACTGTTTCGAATAGTATAGCCGTAAGTGGAGAAATTAAATCAAATCAAAAATTTATAAAAATTAAAAAATAGTTCATAATTCAAAAACTATTAGGAATACTGCGATTTTTTTGAACTTCAATCGATTGCCTGAATCATTTTGCATCGGCAAAGGTCCAAATAGTTCCACTGTTTTGAATATAGTATAGCCGTAAGTGGAAAAAATAAATAAAATCAAAAATTTATAAATAGTAAAAAATAGTTCATAATTCAAAAACTATTAGGAATACTGCGATTTTTTTGAACTTCAATCGATTGCCTGGATCATTTTGCATCGGCAAAGGTCCAAATGGTTCTACTCTTTCGAATATAGTATAGCCGTAAGTGGAAAAAATAAATAAAATCAAAAATTTATAAAAAGCAAAAAATAGTTCATAATTCAAAAACTATTAGGAATACTGCAATTTTTTTGACTTCAATCGATTGCTTGGATCATTTTGCATCGGCAAAGGTCCAAATAGTTCCATTGTTTCGAATAGTATAGCCGTAAAAATAAATAAAATCAAAAATTTATAAAAAGTAAATAATAGTTCATAATTCAAAAACTATTAGGAATACTGAGAATTTTTTTGACTTCAATCGATTGCCAGGATCATTTTGCATCGGCAAGGGTCGAAACAGTTCCACTGTTTCGAATAGTATAGCCGTAAGTGGAGAAATTAAATCAAATCAAAAATTTATAAAAATTAAAAAATAGTTCATAATTCAAAAACTATTAGGAATACTGCGATTTTTTTGAACTTCAATCGATTGCCTGAATCATTTTGCATCGGCAAAGGTCCAAATAGTTCCACTGTTTTGAATATAGTATAGCCGTAAGTGGAAAAAATAAATAAAATCAAAAATTTATAAATAGTAAAAAATAGTTCATAATTCAAAAACTATTAGGAATACTGCGATTTTTTTGAACTTCAATCGATTGCCTGGATCATTTTGCATCGGCAAAGGTCCAAATGGTTCTACTCTTTCGAATATAGTATAGCCGTAAGTGGAAAAAATAAATAAAATCAAAAATTTATAAAAAGCAAAAAATAGTTCATAATTCAAAAACTATTAGGAATACTGCGATTTTTTTGACTTCAATCGATTACCTGGATCATTTTGCATCGGCAAAGGTCCAAACAGTTCCACTGTTTCGAATAGTATAGCCGTAAGTGGAGAAAATATATAAAATCAAAAATTTATAAAATGTAAAAAATAGTTCATAATTCAAAAACTATTAGGAATACTGCGATTTTTGTGACTTCAATCGATTACCTGGGTTATTTTGCATCGAAACAGTGGAACTATTTGGACCTTTGCCAATGCAAAATGATCCAGGCAATCGACTGAAGTCAAAAAAATCGCAGTATTCCTAATAATTTTTGAATTATGAACTATTTTTTACTTTTTATAAATTTTTGATTTTATTTATTTTCGCCACTTACGGCTATACTATTCGAAACAGTGGAACTGTTTGGACATTTGCCGATGCAAAATGATCCAGGCAATCGATTGAAGCCAAAAAAATCTCAGTATTCCTAATAGTTTTTGAATTATGAACTATTTTTTACTTTTTATAAATTTTTGATTTTATTTATTTTCTCCACTTACGGCTATACTATTCGAAACAGTGTTACTGTTTCGACCCTCGTCGATGCAAAATGATCCAGGCAATCGATTGAAGTCAAGAAAGTCTCAGTATTCCTAATAGTTTTTGAATTATGAACTATTATTAACTTTCTATAAATTTTTGATTTTTTTTATTTTTTCCACTTACGGCTATACTATATTCAAAACAGTGGAACTATTTGGGCCTTTGCCGATGCAAAATAATCCAGGCAATCGATTGAAATCAAAAAAGTCTCAGTATTCCTAATAGTTTTTGAATTATGAACTATTATTTACTTTTTATAAATTTTTGATTTTACTTATTTTTTCCACTTACGGCTATACTATTCGAAACAGTGGAACTGTTTGGACCTTTGCCGATGCAAAATGACCCAGGCAATGGATTGAAGTCAAAAAAATTGCAGTATTCCTAATAGTTTTTGAATTATGAACTATTTTTTACTTTTTATAAATTTTTGATTTTATTTATTTTCTCCACTTACGGCTATACTATTCGAAACAGTGGAACTGTTTGGACCTTTGCCGATGCAAAATGATCCAGGCAATCGATTGAAGTCAAAAAAATCGCAGTATTCCTAATAGTTTTTGAATTATGTACTATTTTTTACTTTTTATAAATTTTTGATTTTATTTATTTTTCCACTTACGGCTATACAATATTCGAAAGAGTGGAACTATTTGGACCTTTGCCGATGCCAAATGACCCAGGCAATCGATTGAAGTCAAAAAAATCGCAGTATTCCTAATAGTTTTTGAATTATGAAATATTTTTTACTTTTTATAAATTTTTGATTTTATTTATTTTCTCCACTTACGGCTATACTATTCGAAACAGTGGAACTGTTTCGACCCTTGCCGATGCAAAATGATCCAGGCAATCGATTGAAGTCAAAAAAATCTCAGTATTCCTAATAGTTTTTGAATTATGAACTATTTTTTACTTTTTATAAATTTTTGATTTTATTTATTTTCTCTACTTACGGCTATACTATTCGAAACAGTGGAACTGTTTGGACCTTTGCCGATGCAAAATGATCCAGGCAATCGATTGAAGTCAAAAAAATCGCAGTATTCCTAATAGTTTTTGAATTATGTACTATTTTTTACATTTTATAAATTTTTGATTTTATTTATTTTCTCTACTTACGGCTATACTATTCGGAACAGTGGAACTGTTTGGACCTTTGCCGATGCAAAATGATCCAGGCAATCGATTGAAGTCAAAAAAATCGCAGTATTCCTAATAGTTTTTGAATTATGTACTATTTTTTACTTTTAATAAATTTTTGATTTTATTTATCTTTTCCACTCACGGCTATACTATATTCGAAAGAGTGGAACTATTTGGACGTTTGCCGATGCAAAATGATCCGGGCAATCGATTGATGTCAAAAAAATCGCAGTATTCCTAATAGTTTTTGAATTATGAACTATATTTTACTTTTTATAAATTTTTAATTTTATTTATTTTCTCCACTTACGGCTATACTATTCGAAACAGTGGAACTCTTTCGACCCTCGCCGATGCAAAATAATCCAGGCAATTGATTGAAGTCAAAAAAATCGCAGTATTCCGAATAGTTTTTGAATTATGAACTATTTTTTACTTTTTATAAATTTTTGATTTTATTTATTTTTTCCACTTACGGCTATACTATTCGAAACAGTGGAACTATTTGGACCTTTGCCGATGCAAAATGATCCAGGTAATCGATTGAAGTCACAAAAATCGCAGTATTCCTAATAGTTTTTGAATTATGAACTATTTTTTACTTTTTATAAATTTGTGATTTTATTTATTTTTTCCACTTACGGCTATACTATATTCGAAAGAGTGGAACTATTTGGACGTTTGCCGATGCAAAATGATCCGGGCAATCGATTGATGTCAAAAAAATCGCAGTATTCCTAATAGTTTTTGAATTATGAACTATTTTTTACTTTTTATAAATTTTTGATTTTATTTATTTTCTCCACTTACGGCTATACTATTCGAAACAGTGGAACTGTTTCGACCCTTGCCGATGCAAAATGATCCAGGCAATCGACTGAAGTCAAAAAAATCTCAGTATTCCTAATAGTTTTTGAATTATGAACTATTTTTTACTTATTATAAATTTTTGATTTTATTTATTTTCTCCACTTACGGCTATACTATTCGACACAGTGGAACTTTTTGGACCTTTGCCGATGCAAAATGATCCAGGCAATCGATTGAAGTTCAAAAAAATCGCAGTATTCCTAATAGTTTTTGAATTATGAACTATTTTTTACTTTTTATAAATTTTTGATTTTATTTATTTTCTCCACTTACGGCTATACTATTCGAAACAGTGGAACTGTTTCGACCCTTGCCGATGCAAAATGATCCAAGCAATCGATTGAAGTCAAAAAAATCGCAGTATTCCTAATAGTTTTTGAATTATGAACTATTTTTTACTTTTTATAAATTTTTGATTTTATTTATTTTCTCCACTTACGGCTATACTATTCGAAACAGTGGAACTGTTTCGACCATTGCCGATGCAAAATGATCTAGGCAATCGATTGAAGTCAAAAAAATCTCAGTATTCCTAATAGTTTTTGAATTATGAACTATTTTTTACTTTTTATAAATTTTTGATTTTATTTATTTATTCCACTTACGGCTATACTATATTCGAAAGAGTGGAACTATTTGGACCTTTGCCGATGCAAAATGATCCAGGCAATCGATTGATGTCAAAAAAATCTCAGTATTCCTAATAGTTTTTGAATTATGAAATATTATTTACTTTTTATAAATTTTTGATTTTATTTATTTTCTCCACTTACGGCTATACTATTCGAAACAGTGGAACTGTTTAAAACTTTGCCGATGCAAAATGATCCAGGTAATCGATTGGAGTCAAAAAAATCGCAGTATTCCTAATAGTTTTTGAATTATGAACTATTTTTTCCTTTTTATAAATTTTTGATTTTATTTATTTTCTCCACTTACGGCTATACTATATTCGAAACAGTCTAACTATTTGGACCTTTGCCGATGCAAAATGATCCAAGCAATCGATTGAAGTCAAAAAAATCGCAGTATTCCTAATAGCTTTTGAATTATGAACTATTTTTTACTTTTTATAAATTTTTGATTTTATTTATTTTCTCCACTTACGGCTATACTATTAGAAACAGTGGAACTGTTTCGACCCTTGCCGATGCAAAATGATCTAGGCAATCGATTGAAGTCAAAAAAATCTCAGTATTCCTAATAGTTTTTGAATTATGAACTATTTTTTACTTTTTATAAATTTTTGATTTTATTTATTTTTTCCACTTACGGCTATACTATATTCGAGACAGTAAAACTATTTGGACCTTTGCCGATGCAAAATGATCCAGGCAATCGATTGAAGTCAAAAAAAATCTCAGTATTCCTAATAGTTTTTGAATTATGAACTATTTTTTACTTTTTATAAATTTTTGATTTTATTTATTTTTTCCACTTACGGCTATACTATTCGAAACAGTGGAACTATTTGGACCTTTGCCGATGCAAAATGACCCAGGTAATCGATTGAAGTCACAAAAATCGCGGTATTCCTAATAGTTTTTGAATTATGAACTATTTTTTACTTATTATAAATTTTTGATTTTATTTATTTTCTCCACTTACGGCTATACTATTCGACACAGTGGAACTTTTTGGACCTTTGCCGATGCAAAATGATCCAGGCAATCGATTGAAGTTCAAAAAAATCGCAGTATTTCTAAGAGTTTTTGAATTATGAACTATTTTTTACTTTTTATAAATTTTTGATTTTATTTATTTTCTCCACTTGCGGCTATACTAATCGAAACAGTGGAACTGTTTCGACCCTTGCCGATGCAAAATGATCCAAGCAATCGATTGAAGTCAAAAAAATCGCAGTATTCCTAATAGTTTTTGAATTATGAACTATTTTTTACTTTTTATAAATTTTTGATTTTATTTATTTTCTCCACTTACGGCTATACTATTCGAAACAGTGGAACTGTTTCGACCATTGCCGATGCAAAATGATCTAGGCAATCGATTGAAGTCAAAAAAATCTCAGTATTCCTAATAGTTTTTGAATTATGAACTATTGTTTACTTTTTATAAATTTTTGATTTTATTTATTTATTCCACTTACGGCTATACTATATTCGAAAGAGTGGAACTATTTGGACCTTTGCCGATGCAAAATGATCCAGGCAATCGATTGATGTCAAAAAAATCTCAGTATTCCTAATAGTTTTTGAATTATGAAATATTATTTACTTTTTATAAATTTTTGATTTTATTTATTTTCTCCACTTACGGCTATACTATTCGAAACAGTGGAACTGTTTAAAACTTTGCCGATGCAAAATGATCCAGGTAATCGATTGGAGTCAAAAAAATCGCAGTATTCCTAATAGTTTTTGAATTATGAACTATTTTTTCCTTTTTATAAATTTTTGATTTTATTTATTTTCTCCACTTACGGCTATACTATATTCGAAACAGTCTAACTATTTGGACCTTTGCCGATGCAAAATGATCCAAGCAATCGATTGAAGTCAAAAAAATCGCAGTATTCCTAATAGCTTTTGAATTATGAACTATTTTTTACTTTTTATAAATTTTTGATTTTATTTATTTTCTCCACTTACGGCTATACTATTAGAAACAGTGGAACTGTTTCGACCCTTGCCGATGCAAAATGATCTAGGCAATCGATTGAAGTCAAAAAAATCTCAGTATTCCTAATAGTTTTTGAATTATGAACTATTTTTTACTTTTTATAAATTTTTGATTTTATTTATTTTTTCCACTTACGGCTATACTATATTCGAGACAGTAAAACTATTTGGACCTTTGCCGATGCAAAATGATCCAGGCAATCGATTGAAGTCAAAAAAAATCTCAGTATTCCTAATAGTTTTTGAATTATGAACTATTTTTTACTTTTTATAAATTTTTGATTTTATTTATTTTTTCCACTTACGGCTATACTATATTCGAAAGAGTGGAACTATTTGGACCTTTGCCGATGCAAAATGATCCAGGCAATCGATTGATGTCAAAAAAATCGTAGTATTCCTAATAATTTTTGAATTATGAAATATTCTTTACTTTTTATAAATTTTTGATTTTATTTATTTTCTCCACTTACGGCTATACTATTCGAAACAGTGGAACTGTTTGGACCTTTGCCGATGCAAAATGATCCAGGTAATCGATTGAAGTCAAAAAAATTGCAGTATTCCTAATAGTTTTTAAATTATAAACTATTTTTTACTTTTTATAATTTTTTGATTTTATTTATTTTTTCCACTTGCTCTACTATTCGAAACAGTGGAACTATTTGGACTTTTGCCGAAGCAAAATGATCCAGGCAATCGATTGAATTAAAAAAAATCGCAGTCTACCTAATAGTTTTTGAATTATGAACTATTTTTTACTTTTTATAAATTTTTGATTTAATTTATTTTCTCCACTCACGGCTATACTATTCGAAACAGTGGAACTGTTTCGACCCTTGCCGATGCAAAATGATCCAGGCAATCGATTGAAGTCAAAAACATCGCAGTATTCCTAATAGTTTTTGAATTATGAAGTATTTTTTACTTTCTATAAATTTTTTATTTTATATATTTTCTCCACTTACGGCTATACTATTCGAAACAATGGAACTGTTTCGACCCTTGCCGATGCAAAATGATCCTGGCAATCGATTGAAGTCAAAAAAATCTCAGTATTCCTAATAGTTTTTGAATCATGAACTATTTTTTACTTTTTACAAATTTTTGATTTTATTTATTTTCTCGACTTATTCTTCATCAAAAACACGACTAATGTCTCAGTTTGGATAAAAATGCTTTACTTGGAGCCATTTTTTGCTTAACGAACCGAATGCAATTTAGTAAATCAGACTGAGAATGCTTTAGTCTGGATCAAAAGAACGATTTTTATTAAAATTTAAAAGAAAACGACTAATTTCGAAATCTTATTTACACAGAAACGAGTCAAACACGAGTTAAACTTAAACAAAACAGACTGTAAACGTTTTATGTCGCTTCAAAAGAACGATTCATATTATAATTTGGAAGAAACCTGCTTATTTCGGCAGCTTTTTTACTTAGAAACGAGTAAAACCTTACCAAACCAAACTAAAATCATCTTATTACGCCTCAAAAACACCATTAATGTTACAGTTTAAAAGAAACACTTTATTTGGGTCTGCTTTTGCATAAAGAAACGAGTATAATTTAATAAAACAGACTGAGAACTTTCTAGATTAGTTTGAAGGAACGATTAAATTTATAATTTTGAAGAAAAGAACTCAATTCGAAGGATTCGTCTTCTTCTTCTTCTTCTTCTTATTATTATTATTATCATTATTACTATTGTTATTATTATTATTATTATTATTATTATTATTATTATTATTAATATTATTATTATTATTATTATTATTATTATTATTATTATTATTATTATTATTATTATTATTATTATTATTATTACAATTTCATTATTTTTATTATTATTTTAATAATTTAAAACCAACTATAACTTCGAATAGTGAACGGTTTATGCACCAGTTTGTAAGAACATGGTTAATTTTTGACAAATATTTGCTTAAAAACCTGAAGACTTACACAAAGCAAATTGAAAACATCTTATTCTAGTTCAAAATAACAAATTATGTTATAGTTTCGATAAAAACAGCTTATTTTGGACGTTTATTAGCTTTGAAACGAGCAAACGTTTACAAGACATACTGAAAACGCTTTAGTCAGGCTCAAAAGAACGAATTATGATATAGTTTGAACAAAAAGGGCTTATTCCGTACGACTGATTAACTAAATAAAAGAGTATATTTAATAAAACAGACTGAAAACGTTTTATTCTGGCTCAAAAGAACGATTGATGCAATAATTTGGAAGCAAATGGCTTATTTCGAAAGATTTTTTACTAAGAATCCAGTAAAACCTACATAAATCGAGCCGAAAACGTCTTAGTTAGCTTAAAAACAGCGATATATATTATAATTCGAAAGAAAACGGTTTATTTCGAACGATTCTTAGCTTTGAAACCAGCAAACGTTTACAAAGCATACTGAAAAGGCTTTATTCTGGCCCAAAAAATCGAATTATGTTATAGTTTGTACAAAAACAGTGAATTTCAGACAATTTTTTGTTTAAAGAAACGAGTATATTTAATAAAACATACTGAAAACGCTTTATTCTGGCTCAAAAGAACGATTGACGCAATAATTTGGAAACAAATGGCTTATTTCGAAAAATTATTTGCTTAGAATCCAGGAAAACTAACACAAATGGAGCCGAAAACGTCGTAGTTCGCTTCAAAAATCGATATATATATTATAATTCGAAAGAAAACTGCTTATTTCGAACGATTCTTAGCTTCGAAACCAGCAAACGTTTACAAAACATACTGAAAACCCTATATTCAGTCTCAGAAGAACGAATTATGTTATAGTTTAAACAAAAACGGCAAATTTCAGACTATTTTTTGCTTAAGAAACGAGTATATTTAATAAAACACACTGAAAACGCTTTATTCTTGCTCAAAAGAACGATTAATGCAATAATTTGGAAGCAAAGGGAATATTTTGAAGGTTTTTTTTGCTTAGAATCCAGTAAAACTTATACAAATCGGGTCGAAAACGTTTTATTTCGCTTCAAAAAAGCGATATAAATCATAATTCGAAAGAAAGCGGCTTATTTCGAACGATTCTAAGCTTTGAAAACAGCAAACGTTTACAAAACATACTGAAAACGCTCTATTCAGGCTCAGAAGAACGAATTATGTTATAGTTTAAACAAAAACGGCAAATTTCAGACTATTTTTTGCTTATAGAAGGGAGTATATTTAATAAAACAGACTGAAAACGCTTTATTCTTGCTCAAATGAACGATTGATGCAATAATTTGGAAACAAAGGGAATATTTCGAAGGTTTTTTTTGCTTAGAATCCAGCAAAACTTATACAAATCGAGCCAAAAACGCTTTATTTCGCTTCAAAAAACCGATATAAATTACAATTCGAAAGAAAGCGGCTTATTTCGAACGATTCTAAGCTTTGAAAACAGCAAACGTTTACAAAACATACTGAAAACGCTTTATTCTGGCTCAAAGGAACGAATTATGTTATGGTTTGATCAAAAACAGTGAATTTCAAACAATTTTTTGCTTAAAGAATCGAGTATATTTAATAAAGCAGACAGAAAACGCTTTATTCTAGCTCATCAGAACGATTGATGCAATAATTTGGAAGCAAAGGGAATATTTCGAAGGTTTTTTTGCTTAGAATCCAGCAAAACTTATACAAATCTGGCCGAAAACCTTTTATTTCGCTTCAAAAAAGCGATATATATTATAATTCGAAAGGAAACGGCTTATTTCGAAAGATTCTTAGCTCCAAAACCAGCAAACGCCTCAAAAAGACGTTCTATGTTACAGTTTGTAGAAAAGCGACTTATTTAAGCACAAAAGTACAAATTATTCAATAGTTTGAATGAAAAAAGGGCTTCTCTCGGTAGATTCTTTGCTTAGAAACGAGAAAAAGCACTAATTTTAAAGACAAACCTTTATTTTAGACAATTTCTTTTCTTAAAATCGAGAAATCTCCCAGGATTGGCTTTAATTAGTGCTTGAACTGTTTTCTTGTGACAATAAAACGTTTTCACTCTGCTTTATTAAAGTTTGCTTAATTTGAAGCCAAGAATAGTTCGAAATAAACCGTTTTCTTTTAATATATAACATAATTCGTTCTTTTGAGCAAAAATAAAGAGTTTTGAGTCTGTTTCATTAAATATACTCGTATCTTTAAGCAAAAAATTGTCTGAAATTCACTGTTTTTGTTCAAACTATAATATAATTCGATCTTTTGAGCCAGAATAAAGCGTTTGCAGTATGTTTTGTAAACGTTTGCTGGTTTCAAAGCTAAGAATCGTTCGTAATAAGCCGTTTTCTTTCGAATTATAATATATATCGCTTATTTGAAGCAAACTAAGACGTTTTCGGCTCGATTTACATAAGTTTTACTGGATTCTAAGTAAATAATCTTTCGAAATTAGCTATTTGCTTTCAAATTATTGCATCAATCGTTCTTTTGAGCAAGAATAAAGCGTTTTTGGTATGTTTTATTAAATATACTCGTTACTTTAAGCAAAAAATTGTATGAAATTCACTGTTTTTGTTCAAACTATAATATAATTCGTTCTTTTGAGCCAGAATAAAGCGTCTACAGTATGTTTTGTAAACGTTTGCTGGTTTCGAAGCCAAGAGTCGTTCGAAATAAGCCGTTTTCTTTCGAATTATAATATATATCGCTTTTTTGAAGCGAACTTAGACGTTTTCGGTGGGATTTGCATAAGTTTTACTGGATTCTAAGCAAAAAAACCTTCGAAATTTTCCCTTTGCTTCTAAATTATTGCATTAATCGTTCTTTTGAGCAAGGATATAGCGTTTTCAGTGTGTTTTATTAAATATTCTCGTTTCGTTAAGCAAAAAATAGACTGAAATTTGCCGTTTTTGTTTAAACTATAACATAATTCGTTCTTCTGAGCCTGAATAGAGCGTTTTTAGTATGCTTTTTAAATGTTTGCTGGTTTCAAAGATAAGAATCGTTCGAAATAAGCCGTTTTCTTTCGAATTATAATATATATCGCTTTTCTGAAGCGAACTAAGACGTTTTCGGCTCCATTTGTGTAAGTTTTACTGGATTCTGAGCAAAAAATGTTTCGAAATAAGCCATTTGCTTCCAAATTCATGCATCAATCGTTCTTTTGAGCCAGAATAAAGCGTTTTCACTCTGTTTTATTAAATATACTCGTTTATTTAGGCAATCAATCGTACGGAATAAGCCCTTATTGTTCAAACTATAGCATAATTCGTACTTTTGAGCCTGATTAAAGCGTTTTCAGTATGTCTTGTAAACGTTTGCTCGTTTCAAAGCTAATAAACGTCCAAAATAAACTGTTTTTATCAAAACTATAACATTATTTGTTATTTTGAACTTGAATAAGATGTTTTCAATTTGATTTGTGTAAGTCTTCAGGTTTTTAAGCAAATATTTGTCAAAAATTAACAATGTTCTTACCAACTGGTGCATAAACCGTTCACTATTCGAAAGTTATAGTTGGTTTTAAATTATTATTAAAATAATAATAAAAAAATATATATATAATAATAATAATAATAATGATAGTAATAATAATAATAATAATAATAATAATAATAATAATAATAATAATAATAATAATAATAATAATAACAATAATAATAATAATAATAATAATAGTAATAATAATAATAATAAGAAGAAGAAGAAGAAGAAGAAGAAGACGAATCCTTCGAATTGAGTTCTTTTCTTCAAAATTATAAATTTAATCGTTCCTTCAAACTAATCTAGAAAGTTCTCAGTCTGTTTTATTAAATTATACTCGTTTCTTTATGCAAAAGCAGACCCAAATAAGGTGCTTTTTTTAAACTGTAACATTAATGGTGTTTTTGAGGCGAAATAAGATGTTTTTAGTTTGGTTTGGTAAGGTTTTACTCGTTTCTAAGCAAAAAAGCTGCCGAAATAAGCAGGTTTCTTCCAAATTATAATATGAATCGTTCTTTTGAAGCGACATAAAACGTTTACAGTCTGTTTTGTTTAAGTTTAACTCGTGTTTGACTCGTTTCTGTGTAAATAATATTTCGAAATTAGTCGTTTTCTTTTAAATTTTAATAAAAATCGTTCTTTGATCCAGACTAAAGCATTCTCAGTCTGCTTTACTAAATTATATTCGGTTCGTTAAGCAAAAAATGACTCCAAGTAAAGCGTTTTTATCCAAACTGAGACATTAGTTTTTGATGAAGAATAAGTCGAGAAATTAAATAAAATCAAAAATTTGTAAAAAGTAAAAAATAGTTTATAATTCAAAAACTATTAGGAATACTGCGATTTGTTTGTCATCAATCGATTGCCCGGATCATTTTGCATCGGCAAAGGTCCAAATAGTTCCACTCTTTCGAATATAGTGTAGCCGTTAGTGGAAAAAATAAATAAAATCAAAAATTTATAAAAAGTAAAAAATAGTTCATAATTCAAAAACTATTAGGAATACTGAGATTTTTCTGACTTCAATCGATTGCCTGGATCATTTCGCATCGGCAAGGGTTGAAACAGTTCCACTGTTTCGAATAGTATAGCCATAAGTGGAGAAAATAAACAAAATCAAAAATTTATAAAAAGTAAAAAATAGTTCATAATTCAAAAACTATTAGGAATACTGAGATTTTTTTGACTTCAATCGATTGCCTGGATCATTTTGCATCGGCAAGGGTCGAAACAGTTCCACTGTTTCGAATAGTATAGCCGTAAGTGGAAAAAATATATAAAATCAAAAATTTATAAAAAGTAAAAAATAGTTCATAATTCAAAAACTATTAAGAATACTGAGATTTTTTTGACTTCAATCGATTGCCTGGATTATTTTGCATCGGCAAAGGTCCAAACAGTTCCACTGTTTCGAATAGTATAGCCGTAAGTGGAGAAAATAAATAAAATTAAAAATTTATAAAAAGTAAAAAATAGTTCATAATTCAAAAACTATTAGGAATACTGAGATTTTTTTGACTGCAATCGATTGCCTGGATCATTTTGCATCGGCAAGGGTTGAAACAGTTCTACTGTTTCGAATAGTATAGCCATAAGTGGAGAAAATAAACAAAATCAAAAATTTATAAAAAGTAAAAAATAGTTCATAATTCAAAAACTATTAGGAATACTGCAATTTTTTTGAACTTCAATCGATTGCCTGGATCATTTTGCATCGGCAAAGGTCCAAATAGTTCCACTGTTTCGAATATTGTATAGCCGTAAGTGGAATAAATAAATAAAATCAAAAATTTATAAAAAGTAAAAAATAGTTCATAATTCAAAAACTATTAGGAATACTGAGATTTTTTTGACTTCAATCGATTGCCTGGATCATTTTGCATCGGCAAAAGTCGAAACAGTTCCACTGTTTCGAATAGTATAGCCGTAAGTGGAGAAAATATATAAAATCAAAAATTTATAAAAAGTAAAATATAGTTCATAATTCAAAAACTATTTGGAATACTGCGATTTTTTTGACATCAATCGATTGCCCGGATCATTTTGCATCGGCAAACGTCCACATAGTTCCACTCTTTCGAATATAGTATAGCCGTAAGTGGAAAAAATAAATAAAATCAAAAATTTATAAAAAGTATAAAATACTTCATAATTCAAAAACTATTAGGAATACTGCGATCTTTGTGACTTCAGTCGATTACCTGGATCATTTTGCATCGGCAAAGGTCCAAATAGTTCTACTGTTTCGAATAGTATAGCCGTAAGTGGAAAAAATACATAAAATCAAAAATTTATAAAAAGTAAAAAATTGTTCATAATTCAAAAACTATTAGGAATACTGCGATGTTTTTGAACTTCAATCGATTGCCTGGATCATTTTGCATCGGCAAAGGTCCAAATAGTTCCACTGTTTCGAATATTGTATAGCCGTAAGTGGAAAAAATAAATAAATTCAAAAATTTTTAAAAATCAAAAAATAGTTCATAATTCAAAAACTTTTAGGAATACTGCGATTTTTTTGACTTCAATCGATTGCCCGGATCATTTTGCATCGGCAAACGTCCAAATAGTTCCACTCTTTCGAATATAGTATAGCCGTAAGTGGAAAAAATAAATAAAATCAAAAATTTATAAAAAGTAAAAAATAGTTCATAATTCAAAAACTATTAGGGATACTGCCATTTTTTTTGACTTCAATCAATTGCCCGGATCATTTTGCATCGGCAAAGTTCCAAACAGTTCCACTCTTTCGAATATAGTATAGCCGTAAGTGGAAAAAATAAATAAAATCAAAAATTTATAAAAAGTAAAAAATAGTTCATAATTCAAAAACTATTTTGCATCGGCAAGGGTCGAAACAGTTCCACTGTTTCGAATAGTATAGCCGTAAGTGGAGAAAATAAATAAAATCAAAAATTTATAAAAAGTAAAAAATAGTTCATAATTCAAAAACTATTAGGAATACTCCGATTTTTTTGACATCAATCGATTGCCCGGATCATTTTGCATCGGCAAACGTCCAAATAGTTCCACTCTTTCGAATATAGTATAGCCGTAAGTGGAATAAATAAATAAAATCAAAAATTTATAAAAAGTAAAAAATAGTTCATAATTCAAAAACTATTAGGAATACTGCGATTTTTTTTGACTTCAATCGATTGCCCGGATCATTTTGCATCGGCAAAGTTCTAAACAGTTCCACTCTTTCGAATATAGTACAGCCGTAAGTGGAAAAAATAAATAAAATCAAAAATTTATAAAAAGTAAAAAATAGTTCATAATTCAAAAACTATTTTGCATCGGCAAGGGTCGAAACAGTTCCACTGTTTCGAATAGTATAGCCGTAAGTGGAGAAAATAAATAAAATCAAAAATTTATAAAAAGTAAATAATAGTTCATAATTCAAAAACTATTAGGAATACTGCGATTTTTTAGACATCAATCGATTGCCCGGATCATTTTGCATCGGCAAACGTCCAAACAGTTCCACTCTTTCGAATATAGTACAGCCCTAAGTGGAAAAAATAAATAAAATCAAAAATTTATAAAAAGTAAAAAATATTTCATAATTCAAAAACTATTAGGAATACTGCGATTTTTGTGACTTCAATCGATTACCTGGATCATTTTGCATCGGCAAAGGTCCAAATAGTTCCACTGTTTCGAATAGTATAGCCGTAAGTGGAAAAAATAAATAAAATCAAAAATTTATAAAAAGTAAAAAATTGTTCATAATTCAAAAACTATTAGGAATACTGCGATTTTTTTGAACTTCAATCGATTGCCTGGATCATTTTGCATCGGCAAAGGTCGAAATAGTTCCACTGTTTCGAATAGTATAGATGTAAGTGGAGAAAATATATAAAATCAAAAATTTATAAAAAGTAAAAAATAGTACATAATTCAAAAACTATTAGGAATACTGGGATTTTTTTGACTTCAATCGATTGCCTGGATCATTTTGCATCGGCAAAGGTCCAAACAGTTCCACTGTTTCGAATAGTATAGCCGTAAGTGGAAAAAATAAATAAAATCAAAAATTTATAAAAAGTAAAAAATAGTTCATAATTCAAAAACTATTAGGAATTCTGAGATTTTTTTGACTTCAATCGATTGCCTGGATCATTTTGCATCGGTAAGGGTCGAAACAGTTCCATTGTTTCGAATATTGTATAGCCGTAAGTGGAAAAAATAAATAAAATCAAAAATTTATAAAAAGTAAAAAATTGTTCATAATTCAAAAACTATTAGAAATACTGAGATTTTTTTGACTTCAATCGATTGCCTGGATCATTTTGCATCGGCAAGTGTCCAAACAGTTCCACTGTTTCGAATAGTATAGCCGTAAGTGGAAAAAATATATAAAATCAAAAATTTATAAAAAGTAAAGAAGAGTTCATAATTCAAAAACTATCAGGAATACTGAGATTTTTTTGACTTCAATCGATTGCCTGGATCATTTTGCATCGGCAAAGGTCCAAACAGTTCCACTTTTTCGAATAGTATAGCCGTAAGTGGAGA
Organism: Tribolium freemani; assembly: GCA_939628115.1. Classification (NCBI taxonomy): domain Eukaryota; kingdom Metazoa; phylum Arthropoda; class Insecta; order Coleoptera; family Tenebrionidae; genus Tribolium; species Tribolium freemani. The sequence goes on from OW626784.1 coordinate 15,397,266, forward strand.
AAATGAATAGAATCAAAAATTTATAAAAAGTAAAAAATAGTTCATAATTCAAAAACTATTAGGAATACAGCGATTTTTTTGACTTCAATCGATTGCCTGGATCATTTTGCATCGGCAAAGGTCCAAACAGTTCCACTTTTTCGAATAGTATAGCCGTAAGTGGAGAAAATAAATAGAATCAAAAATTTATAAAAAGTAAAAAAAGTTCATAATTCAAAAACTATTAGGAATACTGCGATTTTTTTGACTTCAATCCATTGCCTGGATCATTTTGCATTGGCAAAGGTCCAAACAGTTCCACTTTTTCGAATAGTATAGCCGTAAGTGGAGAAAATGAATAGAATCAAAAATTTATAAAAGGTAAAAAATAGTTCATAATTCAAAAACTATTAGGAATACTGCGATTTTTTTGACATCAATCGATTGCCCGGATCATTTTGCATCGGCAAAGGTCCAAATAGTTCCACTCTTTCGAATGTAGTATAGCCGTAAGTGGAAAAAATAAATAACATCAAAAATTTATAAAAAGTAAAAAATAGTTCATAATTCAAAAACTATTAGGAATACTGAGATTTTTTGACTTCAATCGATTGCCTGGATCATTTTGCATCGGCAAAGTTCCAAACAGTTCCACTTTTTCGAATAGTGTAGCCGTAAGTGGAGAAAATAAATAGAATCAAAAATTTATAAAAAGTAAAAAATAGTTCATAATTCAAAAACTATTAGGAATACTGCGATTTTTTTGACTTCAATCGATTGCCTGGATCATTTTGCATCGGCAAAGGTCCAAATAGTTCCACTGTTTCGATGCAAAATAACCCAGGTAATCGATTGAAATCACAAAAATCGCAGTATTCCTAATAGTTTTTGAATTATGAACTATTTTTTACTTTTTATAAATTTTTGATTTTATTTATTTTCTCCACTTACGGCAATACTATTCGAATATTCGAAACAGTGGACCTATTTGGAACTTTGCCGATGCAAAATGATTCAGGCAATCGATTTTAGTCAAAGAAATCGCAGTATTCCTAATAGTTTTTAAATTATGAACTATTTTTTACTTTTTATAAATTTTTGATTTTATATATTTTCTCCACTTACGGCTATACTATTCGAAACAGTGGAACTGTTTGGACCTTTGCCGATGCAAAATGATCCAGGCAACCGATTGAAGTCAAAAAAATCTCAGTATTCCTAATAGTTTTTGAATTATGAACTATTCTTTACTTTATATAAATTTTGGATTTTATTTATTTTTTCCACTTACGGCTATACTATATTCGAAAGAGTGGAACTATTTGGACCTTTGCCGATGCAAAATGATCCAGGCAATCGATTGAAGTCAAAAAAATTGCAATATTCCTAATAGTTTTTGAGTTATGAACTATTTTTTACTTTTTATAAATTTTTGATTTTATTTATTTTCTCCACTTACGGCTATACTATTCGAAACAGTGGAACTGTTTAGACCTCTGCCGATGCAAAATGATCCAGGTAATCGATTGATGTCAAAAAAATCGCAGTTTTCCTAATAGTTTTTGAATTATGAACTATTTTTTACTTTTTGTAAATTTTTGATTCTATTTATTTTCTCCACTTACGGCTATACTATTCGAAACAGTGGAACTATTTCGACCCATGCCGATGCAAAATGATTCAGGCAATCGATTGAAGTCTAAAAAATCGCAGTATTCCTAATAGTTTTTGAATTATGAACTATTTTTTACTTTTTATAAATTTTTGATTTTATTTATTTTTTCCACTTACGGCCATACTATTCGAAACAGTGGAACTATTTGGACTTTTGCCGATGCAAAATGATCCAGGCAATCGATTGAAGTTCAAAAAAATCGCAGTATTCCTAATAGTTTTTGAATTATGAACTATATTTTACTTTCTATAAATTATTGATTTTATTTATTTTCTCCACTTACGGCTATACTATTCGAAACAGTGGAACTGTTTCCACCCTCGCCGATGCAAAATGATCCCGGCAATCGATTGAAGTCAAAAAAGTCTTAGTATTCCTAATAGTTCTTGAATTATGAACTATTATTTACTTTTTATAAATTTTTGATTTTATTTATTTTTTCCACTTACGGCTATACTATATTCGAAACAGTGGAACTATTTGGACCTTTGCCGATTCAAAATGATCCAGGCAATCGATTGAAGTCAAAAAAATCGCAGTATTCCTAATAGTTTTTGAATTATGAACTATTTTTTACTTTTTATAAATTTTTGATTTTATTTATTTTCTCCACTTACGGCTATACTATTCGAAACTGTGGAACTATTTGGACCTTTGCCGATGCAAAATGATCCAGGCAATCGATTGAAGTCAAAAAAATCGCAATATTCCTAATAGTTTTTGAATTATGAACTATTTTTTACTTTTTATAAATTTTTGATTTTATTTATTTTCTCCACTTACGACTATACTATTCGAAACAGTGGAACTGTTTGGACCTTTGCCGATGCAAAATGATCCAGGCAACCGATTGAAGTCAAAAAAATCTCAGTATTCCTAATAGTTTTTGAATTATGAACTATTTTTTACTTTATATAAATTTTGGATTTTATTTATTTTTTCCACTTACGGCTATACTATATTCGAAAGAGTGGAACTATTTGGACCTTTGCCGATGCAAAATGATCCAGACAATCGATTGAAGTCAAAAAAATCGCAGTATTCCTAATAGTTTTTGAATTATGTACTATTTTTTACTTTTTATAAATTTTTGATTTTATTTATTTTCTCCACTTACGGCTATACTATTCGAAACTGTGGAACTGTTTGGACCTTTGCCGATGCAAAATGATCCAGGCAATCGATTGAAGTCAAAAAAATCGCAGTATTCCTTATAGTTTTTGAATTATGTACTATTTTTTACTTTTTATAAATTTTTGATTTTACTTATTTTTTCCACTTACGGCTACACTATATTCGAAAGAGTGGAACTATTTGGACCTTTGCCGATGCAAAATGATCCAGGCAATCGATTGAAGTCAAAAAAATCGCAGTATTCCTAATAGTTTTTGAATTATGTACTATTTTTTACTTTTTATAAATTTTTGATTTTATTTATTTTCTCCACTTACGGCTATACTATTCGAAACTGTGGAACTGTTTGGACCTTTGCCGATGCAAAATGATTCAGGCAATCGATTTTAGTCAAAGAAATCGCAGTATTCCTAATAGTTTTTAAATTATGAACTATTTTTTACTTTTTATAAATTTTTTATTTTATTTATTTTCTCCACTTACGGCTATACTATTCGAAACAGTGGAACAGTTTCGACCCTTGCCGATGCAAAATGATCCAGGCAATCGATTGAAGTTCAAAAAAATCGCAGTATTCCTAATAGTTTTTGAATTATGAACTATTTTTTACTTTTTATAAATTTTTGATTTTATTTATTTTTTCCACTTACGGCTATACTATATTCAAAACAGTGGAACTATTTGGACTTTTGCCGATGCAAAATGATTCAGGCAATCGATTGAAGTTTAAAAAAATCGCATTATTCCTAATAGTTTTTGAATTATGAACTATATTTTACTTTTTATAAATTTTTGATTTTATTTATTTTCTCCACTTACGGCTATACTATTCGAAACAGTGGAACTGTTTCGACCCTAGCCGATGAAAAATGATCCAGGCAATCGATTGAAGTCAAAAAAATTCTCAGTATTCTTAATAGTTTTTGAATTATGAACTATTATTTACTTTTTATAAATTTTTGATTTTATTTATTTTTTCCACTTACGGCCATACTATTCGAAACAGTGGAACTATTTGGACCTTTGCCGATGCAAAATGATCCAAGCAATCGATTGAAGTCAAAAAAATCGCAGTATTCCTAATAGTTTTTGAATTATGAACCATTCTTAACTTTATATAAATTTTGGATTTTATTTATTTTTTCCACTTACGGCTATACTATATTCGAAAGAGTGGAACTATTTGGACCTTTGCCGATGCAAAATGATCCAGGCAATCGATTGAAGTCAAAAAAATCGCAATATTCCTAATAGTTTTTGAGTTATGAACTATTTTTTACTTTTTATAAATTTTTGATTTTATTTATTTTCTCCACTTACGGCTATACTATTCGAAACAGTGGAACTGTTTAGACCTCTGCCGATGCAAAATGATCCAGGTAATCGATTGATGTCAAAAAAATCGCAGTTTTCCTAATAGTTTTTGAATTATGAACTATTTTTTACTTTTTGTAAATTTTTGATTCTATATATTTTCTCCACTTACGGCTATACTATTCGAAACAGTGGAACTGTTTCGACCCATGCCGATGCAAAATGATTCAGGCAATCGATTGAAGTCTAAAAAATCGCAGTATTCCTAATAGTTTTTGAATTATGAACTATTTTTTACTTTTTATAAATTTTTGATTTTATTTATTTTTTCCACTTACGGCCATACTATTCGAAACAGTGGAACTATTTGGACTTTTGCCGATGCAAAATGATCCAGGCAATCGATTGAAGTTCAAAAAAATCGCAGTATTCCTAATAGTTTTTGAATTATGTACTATTTTTTACTTTTTATAAATTTTTGATTTTATTTATTTTCTCCACTTACGGCTATACTATTCGAAACAGTGGAACTGTTTGGACCTTTGCCGATGCAAAATGATCCAGGCAACCGATTGAAGTCAAAAAAATCTCAGTATTCCTAATAGTTTTTGAATTATGAACTATTTTTTACTTTATATAAATTTTGGATTTTATTTATTTTTTCCACTTACGGCTATACTATATTCGAAAGAGTGGAACTATTTGGACCTTTGCCGATGCAAAATGATCCAGACAATCGATTGAAGTCAAAAAAATCGCAGTATTCCTAATAGTTTTTGAATTATGTACTATTTTTTACTTTTTATAAATTTTTGATTTTACTTATTTTTTCCACTTACGGCTATACCATATTCGAAAGAGTGGAACTATTTGGACCTTTGCCGATGCAAAATGATCCAGGCAATCGATTGAAGTCAAAAAAATCGCAGTATTCCTTATAGTTTTTGAATTATGTACTATTTTTTACTTTTTATAAATTTTTGATTTTACTTATTTTTTCCACTTACGGCTATACTATATTCGAAAGAGTGGAACTATTTGGACGTTTGCCGATGCAAAATGATTCAGGCAATCGATTTTAGTCAAAGAAATCGCAGTATTCCTAATAGTTTTTAAATTATGAACTATTTTTTACTTTTTATAAATTTTTCATTTTATTTATTTTCTCCACTTACGGCTATACTATTCGAAACAGTGGAACAGTTTCGACCCTTGCCGATGCAAAATGATCCAGGCAATCGATTGAAGTTCAAAAAAATCGCAGTATTCCTAATAGTTTTTGAATATGAACTATTTTTTACTTTTTATAAATTTTTGATTTTATTTATTTTTTCCACTTACGGCTATACTATATTCAAAACAGTGGAACTATTTGGACTTTTGCCGATGCAAAGTGATTCAGGCAATCGATTGAAGTTTAAAAAAATCGCATTATTCCTAATAGTTTTTGAATTATGAACTATATTTTACTTTTTATAAATTTTTGATTTTATGTATTTTCTCCACTTACGGCTATACTATTCGAAACAGTGGAACTGTTTCGACCCTAGCCGATGAAAAATGATCCAGGCAATCGATTGAAGTCAAAAAAATTCTCAGTATTCCTAATAGTTTTTGAATTATGAACTATTATTTACTTTTTATAAATTTTTGATTTTATTTATTTTTTCCACTTACGGCCATACTATTCGAAACAGTGGAACTATTTGGACCTTTGCCGATGCAAAATGATCCAGGCAATCGATTGAAGTTAAAAAAATCGCAATATTCCTAATAGTTTTTGAGTTAGGAACTATTTTTTACTTTTTATAAATTTTTGATTTTATCTATTTTCTCCACTTACGGCTATACTATTCGAAACAGTGGAACTGTTTAGACCTCTGCCGATGCAAAATGATCCAGGTAATCGATTGATGTCAAAAAAATCGCAGTTTTCCTAATAGTTTTTGAATTATGAACTATTTTTTACTTTTTGTAAATTTTTGATTCTATTTATTTTCTCCACTTACGGCTATACTATTCGAAACAGTGGAACTGTTTCCACCCTCGCCGATGCAAAATGTAAGTATAGCCGTAAGTGGAGAAAATATATAAAATCAAAAATTTATAAAAAGTAAAAAATAGTTCATAATTCAAAAACTATTAGGAATACTGCGATTTTTTTGACATCAATCGATTGCCCGGATCATTTTGCATCGGCAAAGGTCCAAATAGTTCCGCTCTTTCGAATGTAGTATAGCCGTAAGTGGAAAAAATAAATAAAATCAAAAATTTATAAAAAGTAAAAAATAGTTCATAATTCAAAAACTATTAGGAATACTGAGATTTTTTTGACTTCAATCGATTACCTGGATCATTTTGCATCGGCAAGTGTCCAAACATTTCCATTGTTTCGAATAGTATAGCCGTAAGTGGAAAAAATATATAAAATCAAAAATTTATAAAAAGTAAAGAAGAGTTCATAATTCAAAAACTATTAGGAATACTGCGATTTTTTTGATATCAATCGATTGCCCGGATCATTTTGCATCGGCAAAGGTCCAAATAGTTCCACTCTTTCGAATATAATATAGCCGTAAGTGGAAAAAATGAATAACATGAAAAATTTATAAAAAGTAAAAATTAGTTCATAATTCAAAAACTATCAGGAATACTGAGATTTTTTTGACTTCAATCGATTGCCTGGATCATTTTGCATCGGCAAAGGTCCAAACAGTTCCACTTTTTCGAATAGTATAGCCGTAAGTGGAAAAAATATATAAAATCAAAAATTTATAAAAAGTAAAGAAGAGTTCATAATTCAAAAACTATTAGGAATACTGCGATTTTTTTTATATCAATCGATTGCCCGGATCATTTTGTGGAACTATTTGGACGTTTGCCGATGCAAAATGATCCGGGCAATCGATTGATGTCGAAAAAATCGCAGTATTCCTAATAGTTTTTGAATTATGAACTATTTTTTACTTTTTATAAATTTTTGATTTTATTTATTTTCTCCACTTATGGCTATATTATTCGAAACAGTGAAACTGTTTCGACCCTTGCCGATGCAAAATGATCCAGGCAATCGATTGAAGTCAAAAAAATCTCAGTATTCCTAGTAGTATTTGAATTATGAACTATTTTTTACTTTTTATAAATTTTTGATTTTATTTATTTTTTCCACTTACGGCTATACAATATTCGAAACAGTGGAACTATTTGGACCTTTGCCGATGCAAAATGATCCAGGCAATCGATTGAAGTTCAAAAATCGCAGTATTCCTAATAGTTTTTGAATTATGAACTATATTTTACTTTTTATAAATTATTGATTTTATTTATTTTCTCCACTTACGGCTATACTATTCGAAACAGTGGAACTGTTTCCACCCTCGAAGATGCAAAATGTTCCAGGCAATCGATTGAAGTCAAAAAAGTCTTAGTATTCCTAATAGTTTTTGAATTATGAACTATTATTTACTTTTTATAAATTTTTGATTTTATTTATTTTTTCCACTTACGGCTATACAATATTCGAAACAGTGGAACTATTTGGACCTTTGCCGATGCAAAATGATCCAGGCAATCGATTGAAGTTCAAAAAAATCGCAGTATTCCTAATAGTTTTTGAATTATGAACTATATTTTACTTTTTATAAATTATTGATTTTATTTATTTTCTCCACTTACGGCTATACTATATTCGAAACAGTGGAACTATTTGAACCTTTGCCGATGCAAAATGATCCAGGCAATCGATTGAAGTCAAAAAAATCGCAGTATTCCTAATAGTTTTTGAATTATGAACTATGTTTTACTTTTTATAACTTTTTGATTTTATTTATATTTTCCAATTACGGTTATACAATATTCGAAACAGTGGAACTATTTGGATCTTTGCCGATGCAAAATGATCCAGGCATTCGATTGAAGTTTAAAAAAATCGCAGTATTCATAATAGTTTTTTGAATTATGAACTATTTTTTACTTTTTATAAATTTTTGATTTTATTTATTTTCTCCACTTACGTCTATACAATTCGAAACAGTGGAACTGTTTCGACCCTCGCCGATGCAAAATGATCCAAGCAATCGATTGAAGTCAAAAAAGTCTCAGTATTCCTAATAGTTTTTGAATTATGAACTATTATTTACTTTTTATAAATTTTTGATTTTATTTATTTTTTCCACTTACGGCTATACTATATTCGAAACAGTAAAACTATTTGGACCTTTGCCGATGCAAAATGATCCAGGCAATCGATTAAAGTTCAAAAAAATCGCAGTATTCCTAATAGTTCTTGAATTATGAACTATTTTTTACTTTTTATAAATTTTTGATTTTATTTATTTTCTCCACTTACGGCTATACTATTCGAAACAGTGAAACTGTTTCGACACTTGCCGATGCAAAATGATCCAGGCAATCGATTGAAGTCAAAAAAATTGCAGTATTCCTAATAGTTTTTGAATTATGAACTATTTTTTCTTTTTATAAAAAAATAAATAAAATCAAAAATTTATAAAAAGTAAAAAATAGTTCATAATTCAAAAACTATTAGGAATACTGAGATTTTTTTGACTTCAATCGATTACCTGGATCATTTTGCATCGGCAAGTGTCCAAACAGTTCCACTGTTTCGAATAGTATAGCCGTAAGTGGAGAAAATAAATAAAATCAAAAATTTATAAAAAGTAAAAAATAGTTTATACTTCAAAAACTATTAGGAATACTGCGATTTTTTTGCTTTCAATCGATTACCTGGATCATTTTGCATCGGCAAGAGTCCAAACAGTTCCACTGTTTCGAATAGTATAGCCGTAAGTGGAGAAAATAAATAAAATCAAAAATTTATAAAAATTAAAAAATAGTTCATAATTCAAAAAATTTTAGGAATACTGCGATTTTTTTGACATCAATCGATTGCCTGGATCATTTTGCATCGGCAAAGGTCCAAATAGTTCCACTCTTTCGAATATAGTATAGCCGTAAGTGGAAAAAATAAATAAAATCAAAAATTTATATAAAGTAAAAAATAGTTCATAATTCAAAAACTATTAGGAATACTGAGATTTTTTTGACTTCAATTGGTTGCCTGGATCATTTTGCATCGGCAAGGGTCGAAACAATTCCACTGTTTCGAATAGTATAGCCGTAAGTGGAGAAAATAAATAAAATCAAAAATTTATAAAAAGTAAAAAATAGTTCATAATTCAAAACCTATTAGGAATGCTGCGATTTTTTTGAACTTCAATCGATTGCCTGAATCATTTTGCATCGGCAAAGGTCCAAATAGTTCCACTGTTTTGAATATAGTATAGCCGTAAGTGGAAAAAATAAATGAAATCAAAAATTTTTAAAAAGTAAAAAATAGTTCATAATTCAAAAACTATTAGGAATACTGCGATTTTTTTGACTTCAATCTATTGCTTGGATCATTTTGCATCGGCAAAAGTCCAAATAGTTCCACTGTTTCGAATAGTATAGCCGTAAGTGGAAAAAATAAATAAAATCAAAAATTTATAAAAAGTAAATAATAGTTCATAATTCAAAAACTATTAGGAATACTGAGAATTTTTTTGACTTCAATCGATTGCCTGGATCATTTTGCATCGGCAAGGGTCGAAACAGTTCCACTGTTTCGAATAGTATAGCCGTAAGTGGAGAAAATAAATAAAATCAAAAATTTATAAAAAGTAAAAAATAGTTCATAATTCAAAAACTATTAGGAATACTGAGATTTTTTTGACTTCAATCGATTACCTGGATCATTTTGCATCGGCAAGTGTCCAAACATTTCCACTGTTTCGAATAGTATAGCCGTAAGTGGAAAAAATATATAAAATCAAAAATTTATAAAAAGTAAAGAAGAGTTCATAATTCAAAAACTATTAGGAATACTGCGATTTTTTTGATATCAATCGATTGCCCGGATCATTTTGCATCGGCAAAGGTCCAAATAGTTCCACTCTTTCGAATATAATATAGCCGTAAGTGGAAAAAATGAATAACATGAAAAATTTATAAAAAGTAAAAATTAGTTCATAATTCAAAAACTATCAGGAATACTGAGATTTTTTTGACTTCAATCGATTGCCTGGATCATTTTGCATCGGCAAAGGTCCAAACAGTTCCACTTTTTCGAATAGTATAGCCGTAAGTGGAGAAAATGAATAGAATCAAAAATTTGTAAAAAGTAAAAAATAGTTCATAATTCAAAAACTATTAGGCATACTGCGATTTTTTTGACTTCAATCGATTACCTGGATCATTTTGCATCGGCAAGTGTCCAAACAGTTCCACTGTTTCGAATAGTATAGCCGTAAGTGGAAAAAATATATAAAATCAAAAATTTATAAAAAGTAAAGAAGAGTTCATAATTCAAAAACTATTAGGAATACTGCGATTTTTTTTATATCAATCGATTGCCCGGATCATTTTGTGGAACTATTTGGACGTTTGCCGATGCAAAATGATCCGGGCAATCGATTGATGTCGAAAAAATCGCAGTATTCCTAATAGTTTTTGAATTATGAACTATTTTTTACTTTTTATAAATTTTTGATTTTATTTATTTTCTCCACTTATGGCTATATTATTCGAAACAGTGAAACTGTTTCGACCCTTGCCGATGCAAAATGATCCAGGCAATCGATTGAAGTCAAAAAAATCTCAGTATTCCTAGTAGTATTTGAATTATGACCTATTTTTTACTTTTTATAAATTTTTGATTTTATTTATTTTTTCCACTTACGGCTATACAATATTCGAAACAGTGGAACTATTTGGACCTTTGCCGATGCAAAATGATCCAGGCAATCGATTGAAGTTCAAAAATCGCAGTATTCCTAATAGTTTTTGAATTATGAACTATATTTTACTTTTTATAAATTATTGATTTTATTTATTTTCACCACTTACGGCTATACTATTCGAAACAGTGGAACTGTTTTTACCCTCGCCGATGCAAAATGTTCCAGGCAATCGATTGAAGTCAAAAAAGTCTTAGTATTCCTAATAGTTTTTGAATTATGAACTATTATTTACTTTTTATAAATTTTTGATTTTATTTATTTTTTCCACTTACGGCTATACAATATTCGAAACAGTGGAACTATTTGGACCTTTGCCGATGCAAAATGATCCAGGCAATCGATTGAAGTTCAAAAAAATCGCAGTATTCCTAATAGTTTTTGAATTATGAACTATATTTTACTTTTTATAAATTATTGATTTTATTTATTTTCTCCACTTACGGCTATACTATATTCGAAACAGTGGAACTATTTGAACCTTTGCCGATGCAAAATGATCCAGGCAATCGATTGAAGTCAAAAAAATCGCAGTATTCCTAATAGTTTTTGAATTATGAACTATTTTTTACTTTTTATAACTTTTTGATTTTATTTATATTTTCCAATTACGGTTATACAATATTCGAAACAGTGGAACTATTTGGATCTTTGCCGATGCAAAATGATCCAGGCATTCGATTGAAGTTTAAAAAAATCGCAGTATTCATAATAGTTTTTTGAATTATGAACTATTTTTTACTTTTTATAAATTTTTGATTTTATTTATTTTCTCCACTTACGTCTATACAATTCGAAACAGTGGAACTGTTTCGACCCTCGCCGATGCAAAATGATCCAAGCAATCGATTGAAGTCAAAAAAGTCTCAGTATTCCTAATAGTTTTTGAATTATGAACTATTATTTACTTTTTATAAATTTTTGATTTTATTTATTTTTTCCACTTACGGCTATACTATATTCGAAACAGTAAAACTATTTGGACCTTTGCCGATGCAAAATGATCCAGGCAATCGATTAAAGTTCAAAAAAATCGCAGTATTCCTAATAGTTCTTGAATTATGAACTATTTTTTACTTTTTATAAATTTTTGATTTTATTTATTTTCTCCACTTACGGCTATACTATTCGAAACAGTGAAACTGTTTCGACACTTGCCGATGCAAAATGATCCAGGCAATCGATTGAAGTCAAAAAAATTGCAGTATTCCTAATAGTTTTTGAATTATGAACTATTTTTTCTTTTTATAAAAAAATAAATAAAATCAAAAATTTATAAAAAGTAAAAAATAGTTCATAATTCAAAAACTATTAGGAATACTGAGATTTTTTTGACTTCAATCGATTACCTGGATCATTTTGCATCGGCAAGTGTCCAAACAGTTCCACTGTTTCGAATAGTATAGCCGTAAGTGGAGAAAATAAATAAAATCAAAAATTTATAAAAAGTAAAAAATAGTTTATACTTCAAAAACTATTAGGAATACTGCGATTTTTTTGCTTTCAATCGATTACCTGGATCATTTTGCATCGGCAAGAGTCCAAACAGTTCCACTGTTTCGAATAGTATAGCCGTAAGTGGAGAAAATAAATAAAATCAAAAATTTATAAAAATTAAAAAATAGTTCATAATTCAAAAAATTTTAGGAATACTGCGATTTTTTTGACATCAATCGATTGCCTGGATCATTTTGCATCGGCAAAGGTCCAAATAGTTCCACTCTTTCGAATATAGTATAGCCGTAAGTGGAAAAAATAAATAAAATCAAAAATTTATATAAAGTAAAAAATAGTTCATAATTCAAAAACTATTAGGAATACTGAGATTTTTTTGACTTCAATTGGTTGCCTGGATCATTTTGCATCGGCAAGGGTCGAAACAATTCCACTGTTTCGAATAGTATAGCCGTAAGTGGAGAAAATAAATAAAATCAAAAATTTATAAAAAGTAAAAAATAGTTCATAATTCAAAACCTATTAGGAATGCTGCGATTTTTTTGAACTTCAATCGATTGCCTGAATCATTTTGCATCGGCAAAGGTCCAAATAGTTCCACTGTTTTGAATATAGTATAGCCGTAAGTGGAAAAAATAAATGAAATCAAAAATTTTTAAAAAGTAAAAAATAGTTCATAATTCAAAAACTATTAGGAATACTGCGATTTTTTTGACTTCAATCTATTGCTTGGATCATTTTGCATCGGCAAAAGTCCAAATAGTTCCACTGTTTCGAATAGTATAGCCGTAAGTGGAAAAAATAAATAAAATCAAAAATTTATAAAAAGTAAATAATAGTTCATAATTCAAAAACTATTAGGAATACTGAGAATTTTTTTGACTTCAATCGATTGCCTGGATCATTTTGCATCGGCAAGGGTCGAAACAGTTCCACTGTTTCGAATAGTATAGCCGTAAGTGGAGAAAATAAATAAAATCAAAAATTTATAAAAAGTAAAAAATAGTTAATAATTCAAAACCTATTAGGAATACTGCGATTTTTTTGAACTTCAATCGATTGCCTGAATCATTTTGCATCGGCAAAGGTCCAAATAGTTCCACTGTTTTGAATATAGTATAGCCGTAAGTGGAAAAAAAAAATAAAATCAAAAATTTATAAAAAGTAAAGAATAGTTCATAATTCAAAAACTATTAGGAATACTGCGATTTTTTTGAACTTCAATCGATTACCTGGATCATTTTGCATCGGCAATGGTCTAAACAGTTCCACTGTTTCGAATAGTATAGCCGTAAGTGGAGAAAATAAATAAAATCAAAAATTTATAAAAAGTAAAAAATAGTTCATAATTCAAAAACTATTAGGAATACTGCGATTTTTGTGATTTCAATCGATTACCTGGGTTATTTTGCATCGAAACAGTGGAACTATTTGGACATTTGCCGATGCAAAATGATCCGGGCAATCGATTGATATCAAAAAAATCGCAGTATTCCTAATAGTTTTTGAATTATGAACTATTTTTTACTTTTTATAAATTTTTGATTCTATTTATTTTCTCCACTTACGGCTATACTATTCGAAAAAGTGGAACTGTTTGGACCTTTGCCGATGCAAAATGATCCAGGCAATCGATTGAAGTCAAAAAAATCTCAGTATTCCTAATAGTTTTTGAATTATGAATTATTTTTTACTTTTTGTAAATTTTTGATTCTATTTATATTCTCCACTTACGGCTATACTATTCGAAAAAGTGGAACTGTTTGGACCTTTGCCGATGCAAAATGATCCAGGCAATCGATTGAAGTCAAAAAAATCTCAGTATTCCTAATAGTTTTTGAATTATGAACTATTTTTTACTTTTTATAAATTTTTGATGTTATTTATTTTTTCCACTTACGGCTATACTATATTCGAAAGAGTGGAACTATTTGGACCTTTGCCGATGCAAAATGATCCGGGCAATCGATTGATATCAAAAAAATCGCAGTATTCCTAATAGTTTTTGAATTATGAACTATTTTTTACTTTTTATAAATTTTTGATTCTATTTATTTTCTCCACTTACGGCTATACTATTCGAAAAAGTAGAACTGTTTGGAACTTTGCCGATGCAGAATGATCCAGGCAATCGATTGAAGTCAAAAAAATCGCAGTATTCCTAACAGTTTTTGAATTATGAACTATTTTTTACTTTTTATAAATTTTTGATACTATTCATTTTCTCAAAATGATCCAGGCAATCGATTGAAGTCAAAAAAATCTCAGTATTCCTGATAGTTTTTGAATTATGAACTAATTTTTACTTTTTATAAATTTTTCATGTTATTCATTTTTTCCACTTACGGCTATACTATATTCGAAAGAGGGAAACTATTTGGACCTTTGCCGATGCAAAATGATCCGGGCAATCGATTGATATCAAAAAAATCGCAGTATTCCTAATAGTTTTTGAATTATGAACTATTTTTAACTTTTTATAAATTTTTGATTCTATTTATTTTCTCCACTTACGGCTATACTATTCGAAAAAGTGGAACTGTTTGGACCTTTGCCGATGCAAAATGATCCAGGCAATCGATTGAAGTCAAAAAAATCTCAGTATTCCTAATAGTTTTTGAATTATGAATTATTTTTTACTTTTTGTAAATTTTTGATTCTATTTATATTCTCCACTTACGGCTATACTATTCGAAAAAGTGGAACTGTTTGGACCTTTGCCGATGCAAAATGATCCAGGCAATCGATTGAAGTCAAAAAAATCTCAGTATTCCTAATAGTTTTTGAATTATGAACTATTTTTTACTTTTTATAAATTTTTGATGTTATTTATTTTTTCCACTTACGGCTATACTATATTCGAAAGAGTGGAACTATTTGGACCTTTGCCGATGCAAAATGATCCGGGCAATCGATTGATATCAAAAAAATCGCAGTATTCCTAATAGTTTTTGAATTATGAACTATTTTTTACTTTTTATAAATTTTTGACTTTATTTATTTTCTCCATTTACGGCTATACTATTCGAAACAGTAGAACTGTTTCCACCCTTGCCGATGCAAAATGATCCAGGCAATCGATTGAAGTCAAAAAAATCTCAGAACTCCTAATAGTTTTTGAATTATGAACTATTTTTTACTTTTTATAAATTTTTGATTTTATTTATTTTTTCCACTTACGGCTATACTATTCGAAACAGTAGAACTGTTTCCACCCTTGCCGATGCAAAATGATCCAGGCAATCGATTGAAGTCAAAAAAATCTCAGAACTCCTAATAGTTTTTGAATTATGAACTATTTTTTACTTTTTATAAATTTTTGATTTTATTTATTTTCTCCACTTACGGCTATACTATTCCAAACAGTGGAACTGTTTCGACCCTTGCCGATGCAAAATGATCCAGGCAATCGATTGAAGTCGAAAAAATCGCAGTATTCCTAATAGTTTTTGAATTATGAACTATTTTTTACTTTTTATAAATTTTTGACTTTATTTATTTTCTCCATTTACGGCTATACTATTCGAAACAGTAGAACTGTTTCCACCCTTGCCGATGCAAAATGATTCAGGTAATCGATTGAAGTCAAAAAAATCTCAGTATTCCGAATAGTTTTTGAATTATGAACTATTTTTTACTTTTTATAAATTTTTGATTTTATTTATTTTCTCCACTTACGGCTATACTATTCGAAACAGTGAAACTGTTTCGACACTTGCCGATGCAAAATGATCCAGGCAATCGATTGAAGTCAAAAAAATTGCAGTATTCCTAATAGTTTTTGAATTATGAACTATTTTTTCTTTTTATAAAAAAATAAATAAAATCAAAAATTTATAAAAAGTAAAAAATAGTTCATAATTCAAAAACTATTAGGAATACTGAGATTTTTTTGACTTCAATCGATTACCTGGATCATTTTGCATCGGCAAGTGTCCAAACAGTTCCACTGTTTCGAATAGTATAGCCGTAAGTGGAGAAAATAAATAAAATCAAAAATTTATAAAAAGTAAAAAATAGTTTATACTTCAAAAACTATTAGGAATACTGCGATTTTTTTGCTTTCAATCGATTACCTGGATCATTTTGCATCGGCAAGAGTCCAAACAGTTCCACTGTTTCGAATAGTATAGCCGTAAGTGGAGAAAATAAATAAAATCAAAAATTTATAAAAATTAAAAAATAGTTCATAATTCAAAAAATTTTAGGAATACTGCGATTTTTTTGACATCAATCGATTGCCTGGATCATTTTGCATCGGCAAAGGTCCAAATAGTTCCACTCTTTCGAATATAGTATAGCCGTAAGTGGAAAAAATAAATAAAATCAAAAATTTATATAAAGTAAAAAATAGTTCATAATTCAAAAACTATTAGGAATACTGAGATTTTTTTGACTTCAATTGGTTGCCTGGATCATTTTGCATCGGCAAGGGTCGAAACAATTCCACTGTTTCGAATAGTATAGCCGTAAGTGGAGAAAATAAATAAAATCAAAAATTTATAAAAAGTAAAAAATAGTTCATAATTCAAAACCTATTAGGAATGCTGCGATTTTTTTGAACTTCAATCGATTGCCTGAATCATTTTGCATCGGCAAAGGTCCAAATAGTTCCACTGTTTTGAATATAGTATAGCCGTAAGTGGAAAAAATAAATGAAATCAAAAATTTTTAAAAAGTAAAAAATAGTTCATAATTCAAAAACTATTAGGAATACTGCGATTTTTTTGACTTCAATCTATTGCTTGG
Source organism: Tribolium freemani (assembly GCA_939628115.1). Lineage (NCBI taxonomy): Eukaryota > Metazoa > Arthropoda > Insecta > Coleoptera > Tenebrionidae > Tribolium > Tribolium freemani. Next base: position 15,414,369 of record OW626784.1, read on the forward strand.
ATCATTTTGCATCGGCAAAAGTCCAAATAGTTCCACTGTTTCGAATAGTATAGCCGTAAGTGGAAAAAATAAATAAAATCAAAAATTTATAAAAAGTAAATAATAGTTCATAATTCAAAAACTATTAGGAATACTGAGAATTTTTTTGACTTCAATCGATTGCCTGGATCATTTTGCATCGGCAAGGGTCGAAACAGTTCCACTGTTTCGAATAGTATAGCCGTAAGTGGAGAAAATAAATAAAATCAAAAATTTATAAAAAGTAAAAAATAGTTAATAATTCAAAACCTATTAGGAATACTGCGATTTTTTTGAACTTCAATCGATTGCCTGAATCATTTTGCATCGGCAAAGGTCCAAATAGTTCCACTGTTTTGAATATAGTATAGCCGTAAGTGGAAAAAAAAAATAAAATCAAAAATTTATAAAAAGTAAAGAATAGTTCATAATTCAAAAACTATTAGGAATACTGCGATTTTTTTGAACTTCAATCGATTACCTGGATCATTTTGCATCGGCAATGGTCTAAACAGTTCCACTGTTTCGAATAGTATAGCCGTAAGTGGAGAAAATAAATAAAATCAAAAATTTATAAAAAGTAAAAAATAGTTCATAATTCAAAAACTATTAGGAATACTGCGATTTTTGTGATTTCAATCGATTACCTGGGTTATTTTGCATCGAAACAGTGGAACTATTTGGACCTTTGCCGATGCAAAATGATCCGGGCAATCGATTGATATCAAAAAAATCGCAGTATTCCTAATAGTTTTTGAATTATGAACTATTTTTTACTTTTTATAAATTTTTGATTCTATTTATTTTCTCCACTTACGGCTATACTATTCGAAAAAGTGGAACTGTTTGGACCTTTGCCGATGCAAAATGATCCAGGCAATCGATTGAAGTCAAAAAAATCTCAGTATTCCTAATAGTTTTTGAATTATGAATTATTTTTTACTTTTTGTAAATTTTTGATTCTATTTATATTCTCCACTTACGGCTATACTATTCGAAAAAGTGGAACTGTTTGGACCTTTGCCGATGCAAAATGATCCAGGCAATCGATTGAAGTCAAAAAAATCTCAGTATTCCTAATAGTTTTTGAATTATGAACTATTTTTTACTTTTTATAAATTTTTGATGTTATTTATTTTTTCCACTTACGGCTATACTATATTCGAAAGAGTGGAACTATTTGGACCTTTGCCGATGCAAAATGATCCGGGCAATCGATTGATATCAAAAAAATCGCAGTATTCCTAATAGTTTTTGAATTATGAACTATTTTTTACTTTTTATAAATTTTTGATTTTATTTATTTTCTCCACTTACGGCTATACTATTCGAAACAGTGAAACTGTTTCGACACTTGCCGATGCAAAATGATCCAGGCAATCGATTGAAGTCAAAAAAATTGCAGTATTCCTAATAGTTTTTGAATTATGAACTATTTTTTCTTTTTATAAAAAAATAAATAAAATCAAAAATTTATAAAAAGTAAAAAATAGTTCATAATTCAAAAACTATTAGGAATACTGAGATTTTTTTGACTTCAATCGATTACCTGGATCATTTTGCATCGGCAAGTGTCCAAACAGTTCCACTGTTTCGAATAGTATAGCCGTAAGTGGAGAAAATAAATAAAATCAAAAATTTATAAAAAGTAAAAAATAGTTTATACTTCAAAAACTATTAGGAATACTGCGATTTTTTTGCTTTCAATCGATTACCTGGATCATTTTGCATCGGCAAGAGTCCAAACAGTTCCACTGTTTCGAATAGTATAGCCGTAAGTGGAGAAAATAAATAAAATCAAAAATTTATAAAAATTAAAAAATAGTTCATAATTCAAAAAATTTTAGGAATACTGCGATTTTTTTGACATCAATCGATTGCCTGGATCATTTTGCATCGGCAAAGGTCCAAATAGTTCCACTCTTTCGAATATAGTATAGCCGTAAGTGGAAAAAATAAATAAAATCAAAAATTTATATAAAGTAAAAAATAGTTCATAATTCAAAAACTATTAGGAATACTGAGATTTTTTTGACTTCAATTGGTTGCCTGGATCATTTTGCATCGGCAAGGGTCGAAACAATTCCACTGTTTCGAATAGTATAGCCGTAAGTGGAGAAAATAAATAAAATCAAAAATTTATAAAAAGTAAAAAATAGTTCATAATTCAAAACCTATTAGGAATGCTGCGATTTTTTTGAACTTCAATCGATTGCCTGAATCATTTTGCATCGGCAAAGGTCCAAATAGTTCCACTGTTTTGAATATAGTATAGCCGTAAGTGGAAAAAATAAATGAAATCAAAAATTTTTAAAAAGTAAAAAATAGTTCATAATTCAAAAACTATTAGGAATACTGCGATTTTTTTGACTTCAATCTATTGCTTGGATCATTTTGCATCGGCAAAAGTCCAAATAGTTCCACTGTTTCGAATAGTATAGCCGTAAGTGGAAAAAATAAATAAAATCAAAAATTTATAAAAAGTAAATAATAGTTCATAATTCAAAAACTATTAGGAATACTGAGAATTTTTTTGACTTCAATCGATTGCCTGGATCATTTTGCATCGGCAAGGGTCGAAACAGTTCCACTGTTTCGAATAGTATAGCCGTAAGTGGAGAAAATAAATAAAATCAAAAATTTATAAAAAGTAAAAAATAGTTAATAATTCAAAACCTATTAGGAATACTGCGATTTTTTTGAACTTCAATCGATTGCCTGAATCATTTTGCATCGGCAAAGGTCCAAATAGTTCCACTGTTTTGAATATAGTATAGCCGTAAGTGGAAAAAAAAAATAAAATCAAAAATTTATAAAAAGTAAAGAATAGTTCATAATTCAAAAACTATTAGGAATACTGCGATTTTTTTGAACTTCAATCGATTACCTGGATCATTTTGCATCGGCAATGGTCTAAACAGTTCCACTGTTTCGAATAGTATAGCCGTAAGTGGAGAAAATAAATAAAATCAAAAATTTATAAAAAGTAAAAAATAGTTCATAATTCAAAAACTATTAGGAATACTGCGATTTTTGTGATTTCAATCGATTACCTGGGTTATTTTGCATCGAAACAGTGGAACTATTTGGACCTTTGCCGATGCAAAATGATCCGGGCAATCGATTGATATCAAAAAAATCGCAGTATTCCTAATAGTTTTTGAATTATGAACTATTTTTTACTTTTTATAAATTTTTGATTCTATTTATTTTCTCCACTTACGGCTATACTATTCGAAAAAGTGGAACTGTTTGGACCTTTGCCGATGCAAAATGATCCAGGCAATCGATTGAAGTCAAAAAAATCTCAGTATTCCTAATAGTTTTTGAATTATGAATTATTTTTTACTTTTTGTAAATTTTTGATTCTATTTATATTCTCCACTTACGGCTATACTATTCGAAAAAGTGGAACTGTTTGGACCTTTGCCGATGCAAAATGATCCAGGCAATCGATTGAAGTCAAAAAAATCTCAGTATTCCTAATAGTTTTTGAATTATGAACTATTTTTTACTTTTTATAAATTTTTGATGTTATTTATTTTTTCCACTTACGGCTATACTATATTCGAAAGAGTGGAACTATTTGGACCTTTGCCGATGCAAAATGATCCGGGCAATCGATTGATATCAAAAAAATCGCAGTATTCCTAATAGTTTTTGAATTATGAACTATTTTTTACTTTTTATAAATTTTTGATTCTATTTATTTTCTCCACTTACGGCTATACTATTCGAAAAAGTAGAACTGTTTGGAACTTTGCCGATGCAGAATGATCCAGGCAATCGATTGAAGTCAAAAAAATCGCAGTATTCCTAACAGTTTTTGAATTATGAACTATTTTTTACTTTTTATAAATTTTTGATACTATTCATTTTCTCAAAATGATCCAGGCAATCGATTGAAGTCAAAAAAATCTCAGTATTCCTGATAGTTTTTGAATTATGAACTAATTTTTACTTTTTATAAATTTTTCATGTTATTCATTTTTTCCACTTACGGCTATACTATATTCGAAAGAGGGAAACTATTTGGACCTTTGCCGATGCAAAATGATCCAGGCAATCGATTGATATCAAAAAAATCGCAGTATTCCTAATAGTTTTTGAATTATGAACTATTTTTAACTTTTTATAAATTTTTGATTCTATTTATTTTCTCCACTTACGGCTATACTATTCGAAAAAGTGGAACTGTTTGGACCTTTGCCGATGCAAAATGATCCAGGCAATCGATTGAAGTCAAAAAAATCTCAGTATTCCTAATAGTTTTTGAATTATGAATTATTTTTTACTTTTTGTAAATTTTTGATTCTATTTATATTCTCCACTTACGGCTATACTATTCGAAAAAGTGGAACTGTTTGGACCTTTGCCGATGCAAAATGATCCAGGCAATCGATTGAAGTCAAAAAAATCTCAGTATTCCTAATAGTTTTTGAATTATGAACTATTTTTTACTTTTTATAAATTTTTGATGTTATTTATTTTTTCCACTTACGGCTATACTATATTCGAAAGAGTGGAACTATTTGGACCTTTGCCGATGCAAAATGATCCGGGCAATCGATTGATATCAAAAAAATCGCAGTATTCCTAATAGTTTTTGAATTATGAACTATTTTTTACTTTTTATAAATTTTTGACTTTATTTATTTTCTCCATTTACGGCTATACTATTCGAAACAGTAGAACTGTTTCCACCCTTGCCGATGCAAAATGATCCAGGCAATCGATTGAAGTCAAAAAAATCTCAGAACTCCTAATAGTTTTTGAATTATGAACTATTTTTTACTTTTTATAAATTTTTGATTTTATTTATTTTTTCCACTTACGGCTATACTATTCGAAACAGTAGAACTGTTTCCACCCTTGCCGATGCAAAATGATCCAGGCAATCGATTGAAGTCAAAAAAATCTCAGAACTCCTAATAGTTTTTGAATTATGAACTATTTTTTACTTTTTATAAATTTTTGATTTTATTTATTTTCTCCACTTACGGCTATACTATTCCAAACAGTGGAACTGTTTCGACCCTTGCCGATGCAAAATGATCCAGGCAATCGATTGAAGTCGAAAAAATCGCAGTATTCCTAATAGTTTTTGAATTATGAACTATTTTTTACTTTTTATAAATTTTTGACTTTATTTATTTTCTCCATTTACGGCTATACTATTCGAAACAGTAGAACTGTTTCCACCCTTGCCGATGCAAAATGATTCAGGTAATCGATTGAAGTCAAAAAAATCTCAGTATTCCGAATAGTTTTTGAATTATGAACTATTTTTTACTCTTTATAAATTTTTGATTTTATTTATTTCTTCCACTTACGGCTATACTATATTCGAAAGGGTGGAACTATTTAGACGTTTGCCGATGCAAAATGATCCGGGCAATCGATTGATGTCAAAAAAATCGCAGTATTCCTAATAGTTTTTGAATTATGAACTATTTTTTACTTTTTATAAATTTTTGGTTTTATTTATTTTTTCCACTTACGGCTATACTATTCGAAACAGTGAAACTGTTTCGACACTTGCCGATGCAAAATGATCCAGGCAATCGATTGAAGTCAAAAAAATTGCAGTATTCCTAATAGTTTTTGAATTATGAACTAATTTTTACTTTTTATAAATTTTTCATGTTATTCATTTTTTCCACTTACGGCTATACTATATTCGAAAGAGGGAAACTATTTGGACCTTTGCCGAAGCAAAATGATCCGGGCAATCGATTGATATCAAAAAAATCGCAGTATTCCTAATAGTTTTTGAATTATGAACTATTTTTAACTTTTTATAAATTTTTGATTCTATTTATTTTCTCCACTTACGGCTATACTATTCGAAAAAGTGGAACTGTTTGGACCTTTGCCGATGCAAAATGATCCAAGCAATCGATTGAAGTCAAAAAAGTCTCAGTATTCCTAATAGTTTTTGAATTATGAACTATTATTTACTTTTTATAAATTTTTGATTTTATTTATTTTTTCCACTTACGGCTATACTATATTCGAAACAGTAAAACTATTTGGACCTTTGCCGATGCAAAATGATCCAGGCAATCGATTAAAGTTCAAAAAAATCGCAGTATTCCTAATAGTTCTTGAATTATGAACTATTTTTTACTTTTTATAAATTTTTGATTTTATTTATTTTCTCCACTTACGGCTATACTATTCGAAACAGTGAAACTGTTTCGACACTTGCCGATGCAAAATGATCCAGGCAATCGATTGAAGTCAAAAAAATTGCAGTATTCCTAATAGTTTTTGAATTATGAACTATTTTTTCTTTTTATAAAAAAATAAATAAAATCAAAAATTTATAAAAAGTAAAAAATAGTTCATAATTCAAAAACTATTAGGAATACTGAGATTTTTTTGACTTCAATCGATTACCTGGATCATTTTGCATCGGCAAGTGTCCAAACAGTTCCACTGTTTCGAATAGTATAGCCGTAAGTGGAGAAAATAAATAAAATCAAAAATTTATAAAAAGTAAAAAATAGTTTATACTTCAAAAACTATTAGGAATACTGCGATTTTTTTGCTTTCAATCGATTACCTGGATCATTTTGCATCGGCAAGAGTCCAAACAGTTCCACTGTTTCGAATAGTATAGCCGTAAGTGGAGAAAATAAATAAAATCAAAAATTTATAAAAATTAAAAAATAGTTCATAATTCAAAAAATTTTAGGAATACTGCGATTTTTTTGACATCAATCGATTGCCTGGATCATTTTGCATCGGCAAAGGTCCAAATAGTTCCACTCTTTCGAATATAGTATAGCCGTAAGTGGAAAAAATAAATAAAATCAAAAATTTATATAAAGTAAAAAATAGTTCATAATTCAAAAACTATTAGGAATACTGAGATTTTTTTGACTTCAATTGGTTGCCTGGATCATTTTGCATCGGCAAGGGTCGAAACAATTCCACTGTTTCGAATAGTATAGCCGTAAGTGGAGAAAATAAATAAAATCAAAAATTTATATAAAGTAAAAAATAGTTCATAATTCAAAACCTATTAGGAATGCTGCGATTTTTTTGAACTTCAATCGATTGCCTGAATCATTTTGCATCGGCAAAGGTCCAAATAGTTCCACTGTTTTGAATATAGTATAGCCGTAAGTGGAAAAAATAAATGAAATCAAAAATTTTTAAAAAGTAAAAAATAGTTCATAATTCAAAAACTATTAGGAATACTGCGATTTTTTTGACTTCAATCTATTGCTTGGATCATTTTGCATCGGCAAAAGTCCAAATAGTTCCACTGTTTCGAATAGTATAGCCGTAAGTGGAAAAAATAAATAAAATCAAAAATTTATAAAAAGTAAATAATAGTTCATAATTCAAAAACTATTAGGAATACTGAGAATTTTTTTGACTTCAATCGATTGCCTGGATCATTTTGCATCGGCAAGGGTCGAAACAGTTCCACTGTTTCGAATAGTATAGCCGTAAGTGGAGAAAATAAATAAAATCAAAAATTTATAAAAAGTAAAAAATAGTTCATAATTCAAAAACTATTAGGAATACTGAGATTTTTTTGACTTCAATCGATTACCTGGATCATTTTGCATCGGCAAGTGTCCAAACATTTCCACTGTTTCGAATAGTATAGCCGTAAGTGGAAAAAATATATAAAATCAAAAATTTATAAAAAGTAAAGAAGAGTTCATAATTCAAAAACTATTAGGAATACTGCGATTTTTTTGATATCAATCGATTGCCCGGATCATTTTGCATCGGCAAAGGTCCAAATAGTTCCACTCTTTCGAATATAATATAGCCGTAAGTGGAAAAAATGAATAACATGAAAAATTTATAAAAAGTAAAAATTAGTTCATAATTCAAAAACTATCAGGAATACTGAGATTTTTTTGACTTCAATCGATTGCCTGGATCATTTTGCATCGGCAAAGGTCCAAACAGTTCCACTTTTTCGAATAGTATAGCCGTAAGTGGAGAAAATGAATAGAATCAAAAATTTATAAAAAGTAAAAAATAGTTCATAATTCAAAAACTATTAGGCATACTGCGATTTTTTTGACTTCAATCGATTACCTGGATCATTTTGCATCGGCAAGTGTCCAAACAGTTCCACTGTTTCGAATAGTATAGCCGTAAGTGGAAAAAATATATAAAATCAAAAATTTATAAAAAGTAAAGAAGAGTTCATAATTCAAAAACTATTAGGAATACTGCGATTTTTTTTATATCAATCGATTGCCCGGATCATTTTGTGGAACTATTTGGACGTTTGCCGATGCAAAATGATCCGGGCAATCGATTGATGTCGAAAAAATCGCAGTATTCCTAATAGTTTTTGAATTATGAACTATTTTTTACTTTTTATAAATTTTTGATTTTATTTATTTTCTCCACTTATGGCTATATTATTCGAAACAGTGAAACTGTTTCGACCCTTGCCGATGCAAAATGATCCAGGCAATCGATTGAAGTCAAAAAAATCTCAGTATTCCTAGTAGTATTTGAATTATGAACTATTTTTTACTTTTTATAAATTTTTGATTTTATTTATTTTTTCCACTTACGGCTATACAATATTCGAAACAGTGGAACTATTTGGACCTTTGCCGATGCAAAATGATCCAGGCAATCGATTGAAGTTCAAAAATCGCAGTATTCCTAATAGTTTTTGAATTATGAACTATATTTTACTTTTTATAAATTATTGATTTTATTTATTTTCACCACTTACGGCTATACTATTCGAAACAGTGGAACTGTTTTTACCCTCGCCGATGCAAAATGTTCCAGGCAATCGATTGAAGTCAAAAAAGTCTTAGTATTCCTAATAGTTTTTGAATTATGAACTATTATTTACTTTTTATAAATTTTTGATTTTATTTATTTTTTCCACTTACGGCTATACAATATTCGAAACAGTGGAACTATTTGGACCTTTGCCGATGCAAAATGATCCAGGCAATCGATTGAAGTTCAAAAAAATCGCAGTATTCCTAATAGTTTTTGAATTATGAACTATATTTTACTTTTTATAAATTATTGATTTTATTTATTTTCTCCACTTACGGCTATACTATATTCGAAACAGTGGAACTATTTGAACCTTTGCCGATGCAAAATGATCCAGGCAATCGATTGAAGTCAAAAAAATCGCAGTATTCCTAATAGTTTTTGAATTATGAACTATTTTTTACTTTTTATAACTTTTTGATTTTATTTATATTTTCCAATTACGGTTATACAATATTCGAAACAGTGGAACTATTTGGATCTTTGCCGATGCAAAATGATCCAGGCATTCGATTGAAGTTTAAAAAAATCGCAGTATTCATAATAGTTTTTTGAATTATGAACTATTTTTTACTTTTTATAAATTTTTGATTTTATTTATTTTCTCCACTTACGTCTATACAATTCGAAACAGTGGAACTGTTTCGACCCTCGCCGATGCAAAATGATCCAAGCAATCGATTGAAGTCAAAAAAGTCTCAGTATTCCTAATAGTTTTTGAATTATGAACTATTATTTACTTTTTATAAATTTTTGATTTTATTTATTTTTTCCACTTACGGCTATACTATATTCGAAACAGTAAAACTATTTGGACCTTTGCCGATGCAAAATGATCCAGGCAATCGATTAAAGTTCAAAAAAATCGCAGTATTCCTAATAGTTCTTGAATTATGAACTATTTTTTACTTTTTATAAATTTTTGATTTTATTTATTTTCTCCACTTACGGCTATACTATTCGAAACAGTGAAACTGTTTCGACACTTGCCGATGCAAAATGATCCAGGCAATCGATTGAAGTCAAAAAAATTGCAGTATTCCTAATAGTTTTTGAATTATGAACTATTTTTTCTTTTTATAAAAAAATAAATAAAATCAAAAATTTATAAAAAGTAAAAAATAGTTCATAATTCAAAAACTATTAGGAATACTGAGATTTTTTTGACTTCAATCGATTACCTGGATCATTTTGCATCGGCAAGTGTCCAAACAGTTCCACTGTTTCGAATAGTATAGCCGTAAGTGGAGAAAATAAATAAAATCAAAAATTTATAAAAAGTAAAAAATAGTTTATACTTCAAAAACTATTAGGAATACTGCGATTTTTTTGCTTTCAATCGATTACCTGGATCATTTTGCATCGGCAAGAGTCCAAACAGTTCCACTGTTTCGAATAGTATAGCCGTAAGTGGAGAAAATAAATAAAATCAAAAATTTATAAAAATTAAAAAATAGTTCATAATTCAAAAAATTTTAGGAATACTGCGATTTTTTTGACATCAATCGATTGCCTGGATCATTTTGCATCGGCAAAGGTCCAAATAGTTCCACTCTTTCGAATATAGTATAGCCGTAAGTGGAAAAAATAAATAAAATCAAAAATTTATATAAAGTAAAAAATAGTTCATAATTCAAAAACTATTAGGAATACTGAGATTTTTTTGACTTCAATTGGTTGCCTGGATCATTTTGCATCGGCAAGGGTCGAAACAATTCCACTGTTTCGAATAGTATAGCCGTAAGTGGAGAAAATAAATAAAATCAAAAATTTATAAAAAGTAAATAATAGTTCATAATTCAAAAACTATTAGGAATACTGAGAATTTTTTTGACTTCAATCGATTGCCTGGATCATTTTGCATCGGCAAGGGTCGAAACAGTTCCACTGTTTCGAATAGTATAGCCGTAAGTGGAGAAAATAAATAAAATCAAAAATTTATAAAAAGTAAAAAATAGTTAATAATTCAAAACCTATTAGGAATACTGCGATTTTTTTGAACTTCAATCGATTGCCTGAATCATTTTGCATCGGCAAAGGTCCAAATAGTTCCACTGTTTTGAATATAGTATAGCCGTAAGTGGAAAAAAAAAATAAAATCAAAAATTTATAAAAAGTAAAGAATAGTTCATAATTCAAAAACTATTAGGAATACTGCGATTTTTTTGAACTTCAATCGATTACCTGGATCATTTTGCATCGGCAATGGTCTAAACAGTTCCACTGTTTCGAATAGTATAGCCGTAAGTGGAGAAAATAAATAAAATCAAAAATTTATAAAAAGTAAAAAATAGTTCATAATTCAAAAACTATTAGGAATACTGCGATTTTTGTGATTTCAATCGATTACCTGGGTTATTTTGCATCGAAACAGTGGAACTATTTGGACCTTTGCCGATGCAAAATGATCCGGGCAATCGATTGATATCAAAAAAATCGCAGTATTCCTAATAGTTTTTGAATTATGAACTATTTTTTACTTTTTATAAATTTTTGATTCTATTTATTTTCTCCACTTACGGCTATACTATTCGAAAAAGTGGAACTGTTTGGACCTTTGCCGATGCAAAATGATCCAGGCAATCGATTGAAGTCAAAAAAATCTCAGTATTCCTAATAGTTTTTGAATTATGAATTATTTTTTACTTTTTGTAAATTTTTGATTCTATTTATATTCTCCACTTACGGCTATACTATTCGAAAAAGTGGAACTGTTTGGACCTTTGCCGATGCAAAATGATCCAGGCAATCGATTGAAGTCAAAAAAATCTCAGTATTCCTAATAGTTTTTGAATTATGAACTATTTTTTACTTTTTATAAATTTTTGATGTTATTTATTTTTTCCACTTACGGCTATACTATATTCGAAAGAGTGGAACTATTTGGACCTTTGCCGATGCAAAATGATCGGGGCAATCGATTGATATCAAAAAAATCGCAGTATTCCTAATAGTTTTTGAATTATGAACTATTTTTTACTTTTTATAAATTTTTGATTCTATTTATTTTCTCCACTTACGGCTATACTATTCGAAAAAGTAGAACTGTTTGGAACTTTGCCGATGCAGAATGATCCAGGCAATCGATTGAAGTCAAAAAAATCGCAGTATTCCTAACAGTTTTTGAATTATGAACTATTTTTTACTTTTTATAAATTTTTGATACTATTCATTTTCTCAAAATGATCCAGGCAATCGATTGAAGTCAAAAAAATCTCAGTATTCCTGATAGTTTTTGAATTATGAACTAATTTTTACTTTTTATAAATTTTTCATGTTATTCATTTTTTCCACTTACGGCTATACTATATTCGAAAGAGGGAAACTATTTGGACCTTTGCCGATGCAAAATGATCCGGGCAATCGATTGATATCAAAAAAATCGCAGTATTCCTAATAGTTTTTGAATTATGAACTATTTTTAACTTTTTATAAATTTTTGATTCTATTTATTTTCTCCACTTACGGCTATACTATTCGAAAAAGTGGAACTGTTTGGACCTTTGCCGATGCAAAATGATCCAGGCAATCGATTGAAGTCAAAAAAATCTCAGTATTCCTAATAGTTTTTGAATTATGAATTATTTTTTACTTTTTGTAAATTTTTGATTCTATTTATATTCTCCACTTACGGCTATACTATTCGAAAAAGTGGAACTGTTTGGACCTTTGCCGATGCAAAATGATCCAGGCAATCGATTGAAGTCAAAAAAATCTCAGTATTCCTAATAGTTTTTGAATTATGAACTATTTTTTACTTTTTATAAATTTTTGATGTTATTTATTTTTTCCACTTACGGCTATACTATATTCGAAAGAGTGGAACTATTTGGACCTTTGCCGATGCAAAATGATCCGGGCAATCGATTGATATCAAAAAAATCGCAGTATTCCTAATAGTTTTTGAATTATGAACTATTTTTTACTTTTTATAAATTTTTGACTTTATTTATTTTCTCCATTTACGGCTATACTATTCGAAACAGTAGAACTGTTTCCACCCTTGCCGATGCAAAATGATCCAGGCAATCGATTGAAGTCAAAAAAATCTCAGAACTCCTAATAGTTTTTGAATTATGAACTATTTTTTACTTTTTATAAATTTTTGATTTTATTTATTTTTTCCACTTACGGCTATACTATTCGAAACAGTAGAACTGTTTCCACCCTTGCCGATGCAAAATGATCCAGGCAATCGATTGAAGTCAAAAAAATCTCAGAACTCCTAATAGTTTTTGAATTATGAACTATTTTTTACTTTTTATAAATTTTTGATTTTATTTATTTTCTCCACTTACGGCTATACTATTCCAAACAGTGGAACTGTTTCGACCCTTGCCGATGCAAAATGATCCAGGCAATCGATTGAAGTCGAAAAAATCGCAGTATTCCTAATAGTTTTTGAATTATGAACTATTTTTTACTTTTTATAAATTTTTGACTTTATTTATTTTCTCCATTTACGGCTATACTATTCGAAACAGTAGAACTGTTTCCACCCTTGCCGATGCAAAATGATTCAGGTAATCGATTGAAGTCAAAAAAATCTCAGTATTCCGAATAGTTTTTGAATTATGAACTATTTTTTACTCTTTATAAATTTTTGATTTTATTTATTTCTTCCACTTACGGCTATACTATATTCGAAAGGGTGGAACTATTTAGACGTTTGCCGATGCAAAATGATCCGGGCAATCGATTGATGTCAAAAAAATCGCAGTATTCCTAATAGTTTTTGAATTATGAACTATTTTTTACTTTTTATAAATTTTTGGTTTTATTTATTTTTTCCACTTACGGCTATACTATTCGAAACAGTGGAACTGTTTCGACCCTTGCCGATGCAAAATGATCCAGGCAATCGATTGAAGTCAAAAAAATCTCAGTATTCCTAATAGTTTTTGAATTATGAACTATTTTTTACTTTTTATAAATTTTTGATTTTATTTATTTTTTCCACTTACGGCTATACTATATTCGAAAGGGTAGAACTATTTGGACCTTTGCCGATGCAAAATGATCCGGGTAATCGATTGATGACAAAAAAATCGCAGTATTCCTAATAGTTTTTGAATTATGAACTATTATTTACTTAATATAAATTTTTGATTTTATTTATTTTCTCCACTTACGGCTATACTCTTAGACACAGTGGAACTTTTTGGACCTTTGCCGATGCAAAATGATCCAGGCAATCGATTGAAGTTCAAAAAAATCGCAGTATTTCTAAGAGTTTTTGAATTATGAACTATATTTTACTTTTTATAAATTTTTGATTTTATTTATTTTCTCCACTTACGGCTATACTATTCGAAACAGTGGAACTGTTTCGACCCTTGCCGATGCAAAATGATCCAGGCAATCGATTGAAGTCAAAAAAATCGTGGAACTGTTTGGACCCTTGCCGATGCAAAATGATCCAGGCAACCGATTGAAGTCAAAAAAATCGCAATATTCCTAATAGTTTTTGAATTATGAACTTTTTTTTTACTTTTTATAAATTTTTGATTTTATTTATTTTTTCCACTTACGGCTCTACTATTCGAAACAATGGAACTATTTGGACCTTTGCCGATTCAAAATGATTCAGGCAATCGATTGAAGTCAAAGAAATCGCAGTATTCCTAATAGTTTTTGAATTATGAACTATTTTTTACTTTTTATAAATTTTTGATTTTATTTATTTTTTCCACTTACGGCTATACTATTCGAAACAGTGGAACTGTTTCGACCCACGCCGATGCAAAATGATTCAGGCAATCGATTGAAGTCAAAGAAATCGCAGTATTCCTAATAGTTTTTGAATTATGAACTATTTTTTACTTTTTATAAATTTTTGATTTTATTTATTTTTTCCACTTACGGCTATACTATTCGAAACAGTGGAACTGTTTCGACCCATGCCGATGCAAAATGATTCAGGCAATCGATTGAAGTCTAAAAAATCGCAGTATTCCTAATAGTTTTTGAATTATGAACTATTTTTTACTTTATATAATTTTTTGATTTTATTTATTTTTTCCACTTACGGCTATACTATATTCGAAAGAGTGGAACTATTTGGACCCTTGCCGATGCAAAATGATCCAGACAATCGATTGAAGGCAAAAAAATCGCAGTATTCCTAATAGTTTTTGAATTATGTACTATTTTTTACTTTTTATAAATTTTTGATTTTATTTATTTTCTCCACTTACGGCTATACTATTCGAAACTGTGGAACTGTTTGGACCTGTGCCGATGCAAAATGATCCAGGCAATCGATTGAAGTCAAAAAAATCGCAGTATTCCTTATAGTTTTTGAATTATGTACTACTTTTTACTTTTTATAAATTTTTGATTTTACTTATTTTTTCCACTTACGGCTATACTATATTCGAAAGAGTGGAACTATTTGGAGGTTTGCCGATGTAAAATGATCCGGGCAATCGATTGATGTCGAAAAAATCGCAGTATTCCTAATAGTTTTTGAATTATGAACTATTTTTTACTTTTTATAAATTTTTGATTTTATTTATTTTCTCCACTTATGGCTATATTATTCGAAACAGTGAAACTGTTTCGACCCTTGCCGATGCAAAATGATCCAGGCAATCGATTGAAGTCAAAAAAATCTCAGTATTCCTAGTAGTATTTGAATTATGAACTATTTTTTACTTTTTATAAATTTTTGATTTTATTTATTTTTTCCACTTACGGCTATACAATATTCGAAACAGTGGAACTATTTGGACCTTTGCCAATGCAAAATGATCCAGGCAATCGATTGAAGTTCAAAAAAATCGCAGTATTCCTAATAGTTTTTGAATTATGAACTATATTTTACTTTTTATAAATTATTGATTTTATTTATTTTCTCCACTTACGGCTATACTATTCGAAACAGTGGAACTGTTTCCACCCTCGCCGATGCAAAATGATCCAGGCAATCGATTGAAGTCAAAAAAGTCTTAGTATTCCTAATAGTTTTTGAATTATGAACTATTATTTACTTTTTATAAATTTTTGATTTTATTTATTTTTTCCACTTACGGCTACACAATTCGAAACAGTGGAACTGTTTCGTCCCTCGCCGATGCAAAATGATCCAAGCAATCGATTGAAGTCAAAAAAGTCTTAGTATTCCTAATAGTTTTTGAATTATGAACTATTATTTACTTTTTATAAATTTTTGATTTTATTTATTTTTTCCACTTACGGCTATACTATATTCGAAACAGTAAAACTATTTGGACCTTTGCCGATGCAAAATGATCCAGGCAATCGATTAAAGTTCAAAAAAATCGCAGTATTCCTAATAGTTCTTGAATTATGAACTATTTTTTACTTTTTATAAATTTTTGATTTTATTTATTTTCTCCACTTACGGCTATACTATTCGAAACAGTGAAACTGTTTCGACACTTGTCGATGCAAAATGATCCAGGCAATCGATTGAAGTCAAAAAAATTGCAGTATTCCTAATAGTTTTTGAATTATGAATTATTTTTTCTTTTTATAAAAAAATAAATAAAATCAAAAATTTATAAAAAGTAAAAAATAGTTCATAATTCAAAAACTATTAGGAATACTGAGATTTTTTTGACTTCAATCGATTACCTGGATCATTTTGCATCGGCAAGTGTCCAAACAGTTCCACTGTTTCGAATAGTATAGCCGTAAGTGGAGAAAATAAATAAAATCAAAAATTTATAAAAAATAAAAAATAGTTTATAATTCAAAAACTATTGGGAATACTGCGATTTTTTTGCTTTCAATCGATTACCTGGATCATTTTGCATCGGCAAGAGACCAAACAGTTCCACTGTTTCCAATAGTATAGCCGTAAGTGGAGAAAATAAATAAAATCAAAAATTTATAAAAATTAAAAAATAGTTCATAATTCAAAAAATTTTAGGAATTCTGCGATTTTTTTGACATCAATCGATTGCCTGGATCATTTTGCATCGGCAAAGGTCCAAATGGTTCCACTCTTTCGAATATAGTATAGCCGTAAGTGGAAAAAATAAATAAAATCAAAAATTTATATAAAGTAAAAAATAGTTCATAATTCAAAAACTATTAGGAATACTGAGATTTTTTTGACTTCAATTGGTTGCCTGGATCATTTTGCATCGGCAAGGGTCGAAACAGTTCCACTGTTTCGAATAGTATAGCCGTAAGTGGAGAAAATAAATAAAATCAAAAATTTATAAAAAGTAAAAAATAGTTCATAATTCAAAACCTATTAGGAATACTGCGATTTTTTTGAACTTCAATCGATTGCCTGAATCATTTTGCATCGGCAAAGGTCCAAATAGTTCCACTGTTTTGAATATAGTATAGCCGTAAGTGGAAAAAATAAATAAAATCAAAAATTTTTAAAAAGTAAAAAATAGTTTATAATTCAGAAACTATTAGGAATACTGCGATTTTTTTGACTTCAGTCTATTGCTTGGATCATTTTGCATCGGCAAAAGTCCAAATAGTTCCACTGTTTCGAATAGTATAGCCGTAAGTGGAAAAATTAAATAAAATCAAAAATTTATAAAAAATAAATAATAGTTCATAATTCAAAAACTATTAGGAATACTGAGAATTTTTTTGACTTCAATCGATTGCCTGGATCATTTTGCATCGGCAGGGGTCGAAACAGTTCCACTGTTTCGAATAGTATAGCCGTAAGTGGAGAAAATAAATAAAATCAAAAATTTATAAAAAGTAAAAAATAGTTAATAATTCAAAACCTATTAGGAATACTGCGATTTTTTTGAACTTCAATCGATTGCCTGAATCATTTTGCATCGGCAAAGGTCCAAATAGTTCCACTGTTTTGAATATAGTATAGCCGTAAGTGGAAAAAATAAATAAAATCAAAAATTTATAAAAAGTAAAGTATAGTTCATAATTCAAAAACTATTAATAATACTGCGAGTTTTTTGAACTTCAATCGATTGCCTGGATCATTTTGCATCGGCAGAGGTCCAAATAGTTCTACTCTTTCGAATATAGTATAGCCGTAAGTGGAAAAAATAAATAAAATCAAAAACTTATAAAAAGTAAAAAATAGTTTATAATTCAAAAACTATTAGAAATACTGCGATTTTTTTGAACTTCAATCGATTGCCTGGATCATTTTGCATCGGCAAGGGTCGAAACAGTTCCACTGTTTCGAATAGTATAGCCGTAAGTGCAATTCGA
This sequence comes from Tribolium freemani, assembly GCA_939628115.1. Classification (NCBI taxonomy): domain Eukaryota; kingdom Metazoa; phylum Arthropoda; class Insecta; order Coleoptera; family Tenebrionidae; genus Tribolium; species Tribolium freemani. Next base: position 15,432,354 of record OW626784.1, read on the forward strand.
AAAAGTGGAACTGTTTGGACCTTTGCCGATGCAGAATGATCCAGGCAATCGATTGAAGTCAAAAAAATCTCAGTATTCCTAATAGTTTTTGAATTATGAACTATTTTTTACTTTTTATAAATTTTTGATGTTATTTATTTTTTCCACTTACGGCTATACTATTCGAAACAGTGGAACTGTTTGGACCTTTGCCGATGCAAAATGATCTAGGCAATCGATTGAAGTCAAAAAAATCCCAGTATTCCTAATAGTTTTTGAATTATGTACTATTTTTTACTTTTTATAAATTTTTGATTTTATTTATTTTCTTCACTTACGGCTGTACTATTCGAAACAGTGGAACTGTTTGGACCTTTGCCGATGCAAAATGATCCAGGCAATCGATTGAAGTCAAAAAAATTGCAGTATTCCTAATAGTTTTTGAATTATGAACTATTTTTTCTTTTTATAAAAAAATAAATAAAATCAAAAATTTATAAAAAGTAAAAAATATTTCATAATTCAAAAACTATTAGGAATACTGCGATTTTTTTGAACTTCAATCGATTGCCTGAATCATTTTGCATCGGCAAAATTCCAAATAGTTCCACTGTTTTGAATATAGTATAGCCGTAAGTGGAAAAAATAAATAAAATCAAAAATTTATAAAAATTAAAAAATAGTTCATAATTCAAAAACTATTAGGAATACTGAGATTTTTTTGACTTCAATTGGTTGCCTGGATCATTTTACATCGGCAAGGGTCGAAACAGTTCCACTGTTTCGAATAGTATAGCCGTAAGTGGAGAAAATAAATAAAATCAAAAATTTATAAAAAGTAAAAAATAGTTCATAATTCAAAAACTATTAGGAATACTGCGATTTTTTTGAACTTCAATCGATTGCCTGAATCATTTTGCATCGGCAAAGGTCCAAATAGTTCCACTGTTTTGAATATAGTATAGCCGTAAGTGGAAAAAATAAATAAAATCAAAAATTTATAAAAAGTAAAAAATAGTTCATAATTCAAAAACTATTAGGAATACTGCGATTTTTTTGACTTCAATCTATTGCTTGGATCATTTTGCATCGCCAAAGGTCGAAATAGTTCCACTGTTTCGAATAGTATAGCCGTAAGTGGAAAAAATAAATAAAATCAAAAATTTATAAAAAGTAAATAATAGTTCATAATTCAAAAACTATTAGGAATACTGAGAATTTTTTTGACTTCAATCGATTGCCTGGATCATTTTGCATCGGCAAGGGTCGAAACAGTTCCACTGTTTCGAATAGTATAGCCGTAAGTGGAGAAAATAAATAAAATCAAAAATTTATAAAAAGTAAAAAATAGTTAATAATTCAAATCCTATTAGGAATACTGCGATTTTTTTGAACTTCAATCGATTGCCTGAATCATTTTGCATCGGCAAAGGTCCAAATAGTTCCACTGTTTTGAATATAGTATAGCCGTAAGTCGAAAAAATAAATAAAATCAAAAATTTATAAAAAGTAAAAAATAGTTCATAATTCAAAAACTATTAGGAATACTGCGATTTTTTTGAACTTCAATCGATTGCCTGGATCATTTTGCATCGGCAGAGGTCCAAATAGTTCTACTCTTTCGAATATAGTATAGCCGTAAGTGGAAAAAATAAATAAAATCAAAAACTTATAAAAAGTAAAAAATAATTTATAATTCAAAAACTATTAGAAATACTGCGATTTTTTTGAACTTCAATCGATTGCCTGGATCATTTTGCATCGGCAAGGGTCGTAACAGTTCCACTGTTTCGAATAGTATAGCCGTAAGTGCAATTCGAAAAAGTGGAACTGTTTGGACCTTTGCCGATGCAAAATGATCCAGGCAATCGATTGAAGTCAAAAAAATCTCAGTATTCCTAATAGTTTTTGAATTATGAACTATTTTTTACTTTTTATAAATTTTTGATGTTATTTATTTTTTCCACTTACGGCTATACTATATTCGAAACAGTGAAACTATTTGGACTTTTGCCGATGCAAAATGATCCAGGCAATCGATTGAAGTCAAAAAAATCTCAGTATTCCTAATAGTTTTTGAATTATGTACTATTTTTTAATTTTATATAAATTTTAGATTTTAATTATTTTCTCCACTTACGGCTATACTATTCGAAACATTGGAACTGTTTCGACCCTTGCCGATGCAAAATGATCCAGGCAATCGATTGAAGTCAAAAAAATCTCAGTATTCCTAATAGTTTTTGAATTATGAACTATTATTTACTTTTTATAAATTTTTGATTTTATTTATTTTTTCCACTTACGGCTATACTATTCGAAAGAGTGGAACTGTTTGGACCTTTGCCGATGCAAAATGATCCAGGCAATCGATTGAAGTCAAAAAAATCCCAGTATTCCTAATAGTTTTTGAATTATGTACTATTTTTTACTTTTTATAAATTTTTGATTTTATTTATTTTCTTCACTTACGGCTGTACTATTCGAAACAGTGGAACTGTTTGGACCTTTGCCGATGCAAGATGATCCGGGCAATCGATTGAAGTCAAAAAAATCGCAGTATTCCTAATAGTTTTTGAATTATGTACTATTTTTTACTTATAAAAAATTTTTGATTTTATTTATTTTCTCCACTTACGGCTATACTATTCGAAACAGTTGAACTCCTTCGATCCTTGCCCAGGCAAAATGATCCAGGCAATCGATTGAAGTCAAAAAAATCGCAGTATTCCTAATAGTTTTTGAATTATGAACTATTTTTTACTTTTTATAAATTTTTGATTTTATTTATTTTTTCCACTTACGGCTATACTATATTCGAAAGAGTGGAACTATTTGGACGTTTTCCGATGCAAAATGATCCGGGCAATCGATTGAAGTCAAAAAAATCTCAGTATTCCTAATAGTTTTTGAATTATGAACTATTTTTTACTTTTTATAAATTTTTGATTTTATTTATTTTTTCCACTTACGGCTATACTATTCGAAACAGTGGAACTGTTTCGACCCTTGCCGATGCAAAATGATCCAGGCAATCGATTGAAGTCAAAAAAATCTCAGTATTCCTAATAGTTTTTGAATTATGAACTATTTTTTACTTTTTATAAATTTTTGATTTTATTTATTTTTTCCACTCACGGCTATACAATATTCGAAACAGTGGAACTATTTGGACCTTTGCCGATGCAAAATGATCCAGGCAATCGATTGAAGTTCAAAAAAATCGCAGTATTCCTAATAGTTTTTGAATTATGAACTATATTTTACTTTTTATAAATTTTTGATTTTATTTATTTTTTCCACTTACGGCTATACTATATTCGAAAGAGTGGAACTGTTTGGACCTTTGCCGATGCAAAATGATCCGGGCAATCGATTGAAGTCAAAAAAATCGCAGTATTCCTAATAGTTTTTGAATTATGAACTATTTTTTACTTTTTATAAATTTTTGATTTTATTTATTTTTTTCACTTACGGCTATACTATATTCGAAAGAGTGGAACTATTTAGACGTTTGCCGATGCAAAATGATCCGGGCAATCGATTGATGTCAAAAAAATCGCAGTATTCCTAATAGTTTTTGAATTATGAACTATTTTTTACTTTTTATAAATTTTTGATTTTATTTATTTTCTCCACTTACGGCTATACTATTCGAAACAGTAGAACTGTTTCCACCCTTGCCGATGCAAAATGATCTAGGCAATCGATTGGAGTCAAAAAAATCTCAGAACTCCTAATAGTTTTTGAATTATGAACTATTTTTTACTTTTTATAAATTTTTGATTTTATTTATTTTTTCCACTTACGGCTATTCTATTCGAAACAGTGGAACTGTTTGGACAATTGCCGATGTAAAATGATTCAGGTAATCGATTGAAGTCAAAAAAATCTCAGTATTCCGAATAGTTTTTGAATTATGAACTATTTTTTACTTTTTATAAATTTTTGATTTTATTTATTTCTTCCACTTACGGCTATACTATATTCGAAAGAGTGGAACTATTTAGACGTTTGCCGATGCAAAATGATCCGGGCAATCGATTGATGTCAAAAAAATCGCAGTATTCCTAATAGTTTTTGAATTATGAACTATTTTTTACTTTTTATAAATTTTTGATTTTATTTATTTTTTTCACTTACGGCTATACTATATTCGAAAGAGTGGAACTATTTAGACGTTTGCCGATGCAAAATGATCCGGGCAATCGATTGATGTCAAAAAAATCGCAGTATTCCTAATAGTTTTTGAATTATGAACTATTTTTTACTTTTTATAAATTTTTGGTTTTATTTATTTTTTCCACTTACGGCTATACTATTCGAAACAGTGGAACTGTTTCGACCCTTGCCGATGCAAAATGATCCAGGCAATCGATTGAAGTCAAAAAAATCTCAGTATTCCTAATAGTTTTTGAATTATGAACTATTTTTTACTTTTTATAAATTTTTGATTTTATTTATTTTTTCCACTTACGGCTATACTATATTCGAAAGGGTAGAACTATTTGGACCTTTGCCGATGCAAAATGATCCGGGCAATCGATTGATGACAAAAAAATCGCAGTATTCCTAATAGTTTTTGAATTATAAACTATTATTTACTTAATATAAATTTTTGATTTTATTTATTTTCTCCACTTACGGCTATACTCTTAGACACAGTGGAACTTTTTGGACGTTTGCCGATGCAAAATGATCCAGGCAATCGATTGAAGTTCAAAAAAATCGCAGTATTTCTAAGAGTTTTTGAATTATGAACTATATTTTACTTTTTATAAATTTTTTATTTTATTTATTTTCTCCACTTACGGCTATACTATTCGAAACAGTGGAACTGTTTGGACACTTGCCGATGTAAAATGATTCAGGTAATCTATTGAAGTCAAAAAAATCTCAGTATTCCGAATAGTTTTTGAATTATGAACTATTTTTTACTTTTTATAAATTTTTGATTTTATTTATTTCTTCCACTTACGGCTATACTATATTCGAAACAGTCTAACTATTTGGACCTTTGCCGATGCAAAATGATCCAGGCAATCGATTGATGTCAAAAAAATCGCAGTATTCCAAATAGTTTTTGAATTATGAACTATTTTTTACTTTTTATAAATTTTTGATTTTATTTATTTTCTCCACTTACGGCAATACTATTCGAAACAGTGGAACTATTTCGACCCTTGCCGATGCAAAATGATACAGGCAATCGATTGAAGTGAAAAAAATCTCAGTATTCCTAATAGTTTTTGAATTATGAACTATTTTTTACTTTTTATAAATTTTTGATTTTATTTATTTTTTCCACTTACGGCTATACTATATTCGAAACAGTCTAACTATTTGGACCTTTGCCGATGCAAAATGATCCAAGCAATCGATTGAAGTCAAAAAAATTGCAGTATTCCTAATAGTTTTTGAATTATGAACTATTTTTTACTTTTTATAAATTTTTGATTTTATTTATTTTCTCCACTTACGGCTATACCATTCGAAACAGTGGAACTGTTTCGACCCTTGCCGCTGCAAAATGATCCAGGCAATCGATTGAAGTCAAAAAAATCTCAGTATTCCTAATAGTTTTTGAATTATGAACTATTTTTTACTTTTTATAAATTTTTGATTTTATTTATTTTCTCGACTTATTCTTCATCAAAAACACGACTAATGTCTCAGTTTGGATAAAAACGCTTTATTTGGAGCCATTTTTTGCTTAACGAACCGAATATAATTTAGTAAATCAGACTGAGAATGCTTTAGCCTGGATCAAAGAACGATTTTTATTAAAATTTAAAAGAAAACGACTAATTTCGAAATATTATTTACACAGAAACGAGTCAAACACGAGTTAAACTTAAACAAAACAAACTGTAAACGTTTTATGTCGCTTCAAAAGAACGATTCATATTATAATTTGGAAGAAACCTGCTTATTTCGGCAGCTTTTTTACTTAGAAACGAGTAAAACCTTACCAAACCAAACTAAAAACATCTTATTTCGCCTCAAAAACACCATTAATGTTACAGTTTAAAAAAAAACACCTTATTTGGGTCTGCTTTTGCATAAAGAAACGAGTATAATTTAATAAAACAGACTGAGAACTTTCTCGATTAGTTTGAAGGAACGATTAAATTTATAATTTTGAAGAAAAGAACTCAATTCGAAGGATTCGTCTTCTTCTTCTTCTTATTATTATTATTATTATTATCATTACTATTATTATTATTATTATTATTATTATTATTATTATTATTATTATTATTATTATTATTATTATTATTATTGTTATTATTATTATTATTATTATTATTATTATTATTATTATTATTATTATTATTATTATTATTATTATTATTATTACTATCATTATTATTATTATTTTAATAATAATTTAAAACCAACTATAACTTTCGAATAGTGAACGGTTTATGCACATGTTGGTAAGAACATTGTTAATTTTTGACAAATATTTGCTTAAAAACCTGAAGACTTACACAAAGCAAATTGAAAACATCTTATTCTAGTTCAAAATAACAAATTATGTTATAGTTTCGATAAAAACAGCTTATTTTGGACGTTTATTAGCTTTGAAACGAGCAAACGTTTACAAGACATACTGAAAACGCTTTAGTCAGGCTCAAAAGAACGAATTATGATATAGTTTGAACAAAAAGGGCTTATTCCGTACGATAAAAAGTAAAAAATAGTTCATAATTCAAAAACTATTAGGAATACTGCAATTTTTTTGACATCAATCGATTGCCTGGATCATTTTGCATCGGCAGAGGTCCAAATAGTTCTACTCTTTCGAATATAGTATAGCCGTAAGTGGAAAAAATAAATAAAATCAAAAATTTATAAAAAGTAAAAAATAGTTTATAATTCAAAAACTATTAGAAATACTGCGATATTTTTGAACTTCAATCGATTGCCTGAATCATTTTGCATCGGCAAAGGTCCAAATAGTTCCACTGTTTTGAATAGAGTATAGCCGTAAGTGGAAAAAATAAATAAAATCAAAAAATTTTAAAAAGTAAAAAATAGTTCATAATTCAAAAACTATTAGGAATACTGCGATTTTTTTGACATCAATCGATTGCTTGGATCATTTTGCATCGGCAAAGGTCCAAATAGTTCCACTGTTTCGAATAGTATAGCCGTAAGTGGAAAAAATAAATAAAATCAAAAATTTATAAAAAGTAAATAATAGTTCATAATTCAAAAACTATTAGGAATACTGAGAATTTTTTTGTCTTCAATCGATTGCCTGGATCATTTTGCATCGGCAAGGGTCGAAACAGTTCCACTGTTTCGATTAGTATAGCCGTAAGTGGAAAAATTAAATAAAATCAAAAATTTATAAAAAGTAAAAAATAGTTCATAATTCAATAACTATTAGGAATACTGCGATTTTTTTGACTTTCAATCGATTGCCTGGATCATTTTGCATCGGCAAAGGTCCAAATAGTTCCACTGTTTCGAATATAGTATAGCCGTAAGTGGAAAAAATAAATAAAATCAAAAATTTATAAAAAGTAAAAAATTGTTCATAATTCAAAAACTATTAGGAATACTGAGATTTTTTTGACTTCAATCGATTGCCTGGATCATTTTGTATCGGCAAGGGTCGAAAGAGTTCCACTGTTTCGAATAGTATAGCCGTAAGTGGAGAAATTAAATAAAATCAAAATTTATAAAAAGTAAAAAATAGTTCATAATTCAAAAACTATTAGGAATACTGCGATTTTTTTGACATCAATCGATTGCTTAGATCATTTTGCATCGGCAAAGGTCCAAATAGTTCCACTGTTTCGAATAGTATAGCCGTAAGTGGAAAAAATAAATAAAATCAAAAATTTATAAAAAGTAAATAATAGTTCATAATTCAAAAACTATTAGGAATACTGAGAATTTTTTTGTCTTCAATCGATTGCCTGGATCATTTTGCATCGGCAAGGGTCGAAACAGTTCCACTGTTTCGATTAGTATAGCCGTAAGTGGAAAAATTAAATAAAATCAAAAATTTATAAAAAGTAAAAAATAGTTCATAATTCAATAACTATTAGGAATACTGCGATTTTTTTGACTTTCAATCGATTGCCTGGATCATTTTGCATCGGCAAAGGTCCAAATAGTTCCACTGTTTCGAATATAGTATAGCCGTAAGTGGAAAAAATAAATAAAATCAAAAATTTATAAAAAGTAAAAAATTGTTCATAATTCAAAAACTATTAGGAATACTGAGATTTTTTTGACTTCAATCGATTGCCTGGATCATTTTGTATCGGCAAGGGTCGAAAGAGTTCCACTGTTTCGAATAGTATAGCCGTAAGTGGAGAAATTAAATAAAATCAAAATTTATAAAAAGTAAAAAATAGTTCATAATTCAAAAACTATTAGGAATTCTGCGATTTTTTTGAACTTCAATTGATTGCCTGGACAATTTTTCATCGGTAAAGGTCCAAATAGTTCCACTGTTTCGAATATTCGAATAGTATAGCCGTAAGTGGAGAAAATAAATAAAATCAAAAATTTATAAAAAGTAAAAAATAGTTCATAATTCAAAAACTATTAGGAATACTGCGATTTTTTGAACTTCAATTGATTGCCTGGACAATTTTTCATCGGTAAAGGTCCAAATAGTTCCACTGTTTCGAATATTCGAATAGTATAGCCGCAAGTGGAGAAAATAAATAAAATCAAAAATTTATAAAAAGTAAAAAATAGTTCATAATTCAAAAACTATTAGGAATTCTGCGATTTTTTTGAACTTCAATCGATTGCCTGGA